>CM035356.1:1803405-1873405 GCA_020137815.1 Hormiphora californensis | reverse complement strand
TGCTGCACTCCAGCTTCACAACACCATCCATACACAGTGGATCCTGACCAGCGTAACATATATCATCCTTACAAACCAAATGAGATACAGTGGTGTTATCGACAATCTCACTGACTGAATGTGTGGCAGCGGCGAACCCAAAAATAGAACAAAACACCCCCGCAAGACTGTCATCAAATGTGTCCGCACAAACCTGCCCCTGCCATGTCGTTAGTATGTCAGTACCATTCATCCAGACCTTCTTGACACGCTATCGTACTGATTGACAGCGATTACACTACTATTGCACCCTGGTAATGGAGTATATCTGCAAGTAGGATCTCCTGTTTCTTCGACCTGGGTACACCACAATCCAATTGCCCGAACTTCCCGATTTGATGCATTATCCAGCTGAACACTCTGGAAATAAGTGTTTCCCTCTGCAGCACTTTTTGCAAACCACGTCACCATCTCTGGGGACATTCATGTTCTACACAAATGTTGTAGTAACTTCCAGAAATCCGTCTTTGTAGTGTTCCTCCGCTAACACGGAATGTTTCTGTATTTTCATCAATCAAGGTCTTTTCTTCTGATTCTAGACACTTCAGATAGGTACTCTTTATGAGAGTTGTGTTGGTAGCCTCGTCAAAGGTGCAGCCTTCAATTCCAAGCTCGGGATTCACACAGTTTGTATAACTGCCCTGTTCGATCAAAAGTTTAGCCGAAGAAGAGCCCAAATCATCCAGGAGACTTGTTGAAAAGTCGTCCGTCTCGGAAAACCAATAAGCATTGGTTCCATGTATTGCACTGCATAGGACATCTGCCTCGTCCAGATTATTAACCAGTACTGTAGAGACGTTTTGAAGGTTACCAGTATCATAGGTGAACCGGACCGGGTAACCCTCTGTGGAAAGGTCGCCATCGTTTAAGAGAACTAATCTCTGACCACCACAAACAAGTTGGAGCTGCTGAAAGTGAGAAAAGGTAGCTTCGCTGCTGAATGTGTTCCAGAATATATCTTCATCTGTACCATAGTAAATGAACTGAGCGTTGCTGAGACTGCACTTGTTACAACCGGATGTTAGGCTAATGTTAAGGGTGCCCCCTTGGAAGCCGCCCTGTCCACAGGCTTCTTCAGCTGTACTCACCAGAAAAGATGTGTCATAAGATGTCACGTTTGTCCATAGCAACATGTATGCGTTGCTAAGAGGCATTTCTTTGGCGAACAAGCCAAACTTTCTAATTGAAATCCCGATTGTCCCTGTGTTTGTCGTTAGATCTGCCTCCATTGTGTTCGATCCAACAAACACTGCCTTAGTGGAGGACTCCAGATTGTCAGATGATATCTCTCCGCATTTAATGAGAAGAAACGAAGAGCACCTTTTCTTTTTCCAAGTGCAAGATTGTTCGTCTGTACAGGTTACCCTCAGCCCAACGTCTAGACTTGTTAGCAACCCCGGGTTATCGCTTAATCTGACGTGATCTGAAAAGTCAGTTGACTCAAATTTTACTGAGTTGGTATTTACGCAGTATTCATCTCTCTGCTGTTTTCGAATCGTGCTCCCATCGCTACAAATCAGAGCGGCTGTGTCTGAATATGGAATCGGGACTATATCCTGGTAGTTCGAAAGCGTTTTGTCTGGAGAACATGTCCATTAAGGTCATATCGAAGTTTCCCAGGCATGTTAGCTGAATTACTTCGTTAAAGCCGCACTTGTTTTCAGAAAACTCGCCAGCTGCTAAGGTTTGTTATTTTCATCAGACCCGAACCAAAACTCCTGAGCAAACTGCTTTTGAATTGGCTTATATTCTCATCGCTGTAGCTGTCCACTTTATAACCCAGTGTTGTGAACGACCAGAGTTCTAGAAAACCAGCATCCTCGCATACACCATTCAAGACCTGCGGCGTTATCTCACTACTCACGCACAAACGAGACCCGAAAATAGTTTTCCACCTTCTGAGCTGCTCATGTGTCGAGCGACCAGTGAAAATGTAAATTCCTCGGTGGTTTCTAAGTCATCTTTTAATGCGGACAACACGATTTCATTAACCGGCAACTCCTCACTGGAACATCTTAGGGAGATGAACTGATGGGAGCTGGTGGGAGGGACGCCATTATTGCAACTAGTACCGGAACGTAGTAGGCTATCCAAATCGTATACTTTCCAGTTCTCGCTTGTTACTCCTAAACCCGCTCTATATTCGAACATGTCACGGAAAGCGTAGGAAATGTGGTCGTACTGTTTAGGGCCGATTTCAATACAAGGATCTCCTGTAGGAGTATTGTTGTATGACATCGAGATGCTTTTCCTGTAGCCCAATTTCTGACACAGATTCCCACCCAACGTTCTGATCGGTAGGAAAGAGCCTGACAGATCAGGATCCGGGAAGGTTTCGTAGTTCGATAGATCAACCATAACTTGGTACATTTGCCCATCCCCTGTTTCTAACATTACCATGTTTCGCTTTATAGCCAGAGAGAAGTTCTTTGCCCAAAAATCATCCTCCGGCCCACAACTCAGTACAACAACACCTAGATCTTTGGTATTCGATACTCGATTGATCTCTGTTAACAACCCGACAGTTCCAGTCTCAACTTTAAAGAGTAGTCCTGCACTGGTGTTGAAATCACTGTTGGTTTCATAGCCCACAGCAGTAGCATAGCCCATCATGTTGCAGAAGTAAAGTTTCATTTCTTCTTCCGGCTCATCCTTAAGATCACTCATGAAGTAACCAGATCTTACGGTCACTCCCTCCGACGTTATGTTCACATGGAGATGCCCCCTGCCCAGGTGTCTCTCGTTCACCCAGTTTTGATTTTCTTCCATTCTGTAATTGTCAAGAAAGAAACTTAAGTTATAGTTGGAAGTGCATGTGTAACTCACGTAGAACGATTCTGTAGCCGAGGAGAAATGGGTTTTAAGATCATGATCACACGAAGTAAGCCAATTACACCGATCTCTCGCGTAGGGCAATGTTTCCGTGCCGTCGACCATTTCTGGAGTAACTCTATCAACAAAGATGAGCATATTATCGAAACATGATAATGGGTACTGTTTTGAATTCTGTGAGTCAATGTTTTGATGACAAACGAACAAGGGAGATGCCAAGGGGTCACCAAAGAAGGGTGGGATGCTGTTATTTTCGCTGGTGGTGAAGTCAGTGCTCAGGACAGGCATACTGGTAATCGGAGTCAACTGGGGTGTAATAAGTAGACTGCTGATTGTAGTTACAAACAGCTGACGTGTGTTCGAGGCACAATAACCAACCGACTGCAGTGGATTGAGGAGGTGAGATATGGGTTTGTGATGGCTATTGTCATTGCTATCGATAAGAAAAGATAGAAATGGGGCCCGCATCGATATGACATTACCGGAAGAAAACTCAAAAAAGCCAATCTTGGTGGGGATTCTGCTGGTAAGCTCTTGCTGCGTCAGACACTTGAGACCGACGAACGTAGTTGGAACTTTATCAAGCTCAATGGCTCTTTCCGAACAAGAATCCCAGGACACCTCTAAACCGAAGCAGAGAACATAAGAATGGAAGTTCTCGATGTCGTTGAACTTTACTTTGTCGGCAAGGTAACTGTTGGTCAGTGGGAAAATACTCACCGCAGTTGCAAAGCCCATTTGACCGCACGCCACAGCAAAACTTCGATCGAGGTGAGGTTGGTCCTTAATGGTATCCCAATCAAGGGTTCCATATTCGTGGACTCCACTGTGGTTGGCTGATACAATGAGGAGACCCTCAGAGTGATTCGCCGTCCCTGAAACTCGGCCATCCTTGGAAACCAACTGGAACGTAAAATCCGTGTAATCAGTCCATCCTGCCGCGAGCAGTAGTAGAAATATTAGCAGTCGATCCATTTAACACTAGATTAGGATGGATACTGGGTTAAAGAAATGTTTGGTTCGGTTTGACTGTACCTCACAGGGTAAGGTAGCAAATATAGGCATAGTAGGAGGCAAGGGCCGAGTTCAAGGCTGATACCGACAATAAGGCAGTGCATGAGTGAATGAGTCCCAGGAGAATCCTGATGAACCACGCTACGTGTCATCTCTGTGATCACGTGACACAAATTTACATGTAAACTGAATAGAGAGTTGGGCAGCAGGCATTGTCATCTGCATTCCGATAGGATTCTCCTGATACCAGATTCCCAATATGTAACTGCAGGCCCTTAGCCATTTACAAATCAAATAAACTGGGCCCTTAGCCATTTACAAATCAAATAAACTGACACGAGTATAAATACAATCACGTGACATTCTCAGTCCATTTTTTTTCAACTGTTCATCCAAATTTTTGTGCACGTATTTTTTGCGTGCTGGAAATTTGTTTTGGAAATTTGTTTTGGCCTTTGTTTCTTGACCAATTTCGTCAAAAATCTTTACGGATTCACAAAATTATGCTTTTTCCGATGATATGCGGCTTTTTTCCGAGAAGTCTGAGGAAGTGGGGGCTGTCATACACAAATAGAAAGCCGTGCGTGAAAAGGGGGGGGGGGTGACAACTTCAAAAAATCCGACTTATGTGTGCATAGGTCAAAAAGATAAATTTCTCACACACACACGAGTTTGGGGGTGAACAGTTGAAAAAATTGGACTTTAGAAGGGTGCTGCATCTCAGAAGTTTCTCCCTTTCTCTCTCTCTCTCTCTCTCTCTCTCTCTCTCTCTCTCTCTCTCTCTCTCTCTCTCTCTCTCTCTCTCTCTCTCTCTACCTCTCTCTCTACCTCTCTCTCCCTCTCTCTCCCTGTGTGTCTCTCTCTCTCTCTACCTCTCTTTCTTCCTCATTATTCTGTTTTCATGTTTATTAAAGGTTCTTCCCCTTTTCTTACTTTCCAGATCTCTCGCCAATTCTCTGTCTCATATTCAATGCAAGTTGACTTACAACGATCAACATCTCTTGAATTTTTCATAATATATGCCAAGCGCAGAAACAGGTGACTAGTTAGGTGACTCAACTCTCCATCTTCCTCTGACTATTTTTTTTACTCTCACTTGCTCTCCCCCGACTTCTATTGAGTCGTCTAAGTGTGTGCTACCAATCTCAATAGCACGCAGGATCAGTTTTGTCAAACAAAATTATGACATGAATTTACTTCATTGAATTACTACGCTATTTCTAGATAGCTCTAACCAGCACGATAAGTATTACGACTTCTATTCGTATCTACATACACCCACACACACTCTCTCTTTCTCTCTCAACCTCTCAATTTCCTATCCAATGCATGGTATGAGATGGTATCAATGTAATTTGCATAATAAAAAGGTGGGGGCACTGGGCATCGGGGTGCCACCCTGGCATTGTAATTCTGACAAAAGGAGGTCTGGAGCTCTCTCTCTAATGACGAGGGCATCCTAATTCTCTATAATTATACTACTTTTCTTTGGCTTGAATCTATCATTCCTGCAGTGAGCACCATAAAAACTAATTTACGGCATCAAGTCAGTTGGCAGTTGAGAAAATGTACTTGTATGATTTTGGCTCTTCCTGCGAGTTTCAATCAGCTGTATCAACATTGGAACAGCCAACTGTATAACGTGCACCAAGCTACACACGTTCATAGTACATATTGTATCAATATTGGATAAGCAAAGATTAATACTCGCAAGAACAAGGATATTAATTGTACTAGTGGACCCAGTGGACGCATTATCAGTAAGACTATACTAATTGAGACAGCATTACGAGAGCTGTTTAGTTAGCCTCGTTATTGCACGAGCACCTTTCATTTATTGCTCTTGAATACTGGGTATTGAAGGAATACATAGGGCGCCATAGGGCGCCATGAGTCATGACGTTCTAATTGATAAAGTTCATGG
Source organism: Hormiphora californensis (assembly GCA_020137815.1). Taxonomy (NCBI): domain Eukaryota; kingdom Metazoa; phylum Ctenophora; class Tentaculata; order Cydippida; family Pleurobrachiidae; genus Hormiphora; species Hormiphora californensis. Next base: position 1,867,596 of record CM035356.1, on the reverse strand, counting down.
AGGTCGGAGGAAGTATAAAAAAACGGGAATATATCAAAGCAATAAAAATGCTTGGTTTGGTTTGGGTTTCTCATCTGGGGATTGTAAGCAGTCATGTATAGCCAAGTCTCGCCGGGTGAGACAGCATAGTGCCGGATCATCCTTCCGGAATCACTATCAGATCGTCTTCTGTCTTTCGTCGGTGATAGAATATGAAATCATACTTCTAGATCGTAAAACTAAATTGTTCTCAGTAACTTCCAGCCAGTTAAGGCTCATTCGCAAGCTAGCATGAATAATGCAATGTTGGTGTAGATATTATCGTATTTTAGTCCGAATTCTAAAACAATTTACGCAAGGAACAAGGGGAAAATGCCAATTAATTTTCTTGGAGTAGCTGCTATAAAACCACTTAAAGTGGTCGACATATAACTCTTTATATTGATTCAAGTAATACGAAAAAAGGGATAATGATGGGAGAACCATCATTCTGGTTACATGTGCGTAGGGTTCATGTGCCATGTCGTCGCCAGGGAGACACGTGCCAAATAGGGAAAATTGTCTGCGACGACCGTCGCCTCTCGAGAGGCTCTCTAAAACGGGTACCAGCTAGAGCACATATCTCAACAAGAGAGGCTCTCTAAGCAATTAGAAAGTTTTAATTGCTTAATACCTAGATCTTCCCTTAGTCCGAATATTACCACGATAATAAGTACAAAATATTTTTAGCAGCATCGACATAGTTGAGCACCTCAAAATGGTAGCGACAAAAAACATAACGAAACTACGAAATGAGGGGCAATGGACCAAAGAGATGAGGAAACACAACGGCCACTCAATCATAGATGACGACATAATTAGTAAATGTTTAGGAAAAGGACAAGTAGATACAATCAAACCGAAACTAAATCTAGACTCGGACTTCTCAACATTCCTACCAGAAATGATGAACGATTACACGCAAGAAGCAGAAGCAGAGATGGAAAAAGCCTCTCTAATACAATGCTACACAGATGGATCGAAGAACGAAGAAGGCAATAATTTAATTGCTTCACGTGCTCCTACACACGTATCCGTGTCGGTCGGCTCAGACGGTCGTCTGCAGTCGGTCGTGACCACTGGCCGGTATCCCGTTCTACTCCCCAGGATATAGGGATCTAGAGCCAGCCAAAATCCCTTCCATAGTTCTGACCCTCTTCCCAATCTCACGCTGAAATCTTACACTTTTCAAAATCTCTTATTATATCCGGAGGCTAGGCAAAACGATGGTACTGAACATCTGAGTCTTCCTCCGTGTCTTTCCATATTATTACCTATTATCATTATAACGGTGCCGACAGTAGCTTGCTGCTCAGTGGCTAATGGCTATACCGTAGTACTACCAAAACGGTTTCTGTATCTCATCAGGAACCGGAGATATTACGGTATCAATTTTTAAATTGCGCCTCTCGTTTATCAGCTGTCAGGCCAATGCTCTGACCACAGTTCTCGCGTGCTCCGCGTGTAGAACAAATTTGATCAGTTTATCAGTAGACCCCTTATTTTGCACATATTTTTAGCCGACAAAAAATTCTGAAAAAATACTGAAAATTAATGATAAATCAAAATAAGACGATATACGAAAAGTTTTAGGTATCTTGTCAACACGGTGTCCCTTAAGGAGGTGAAACCTTGGCTAGATAAAGTTTTTTGGAGACCGGACCTAGGTTACGTATTTTTGACCGAGGAATCCGAAAAACATAAAATTAAAATCGAAAACGTAGCGGTTTTTGCGTAAAACGGCAAAAACTGTCATTTTTCAGCGATTTTCGACTTTTTACGCTTTCTAGAGATTTAAAAAATATTTCCTTACAAGATATGATCTTGTGCTTCTAGACTAATAAAATACAATCGATTTGCTACAAATTGGTCCCGGGTTTGTGTGATTTGGTCAAAAGCTCTCTTTACTGTGGCCCATCAAAGATGTATACTCTGCAAATACGTTTTTGGCTCCTGTGGCCACAGTTGTGGACCAAAAGAAGATTTATTATACACCAAAATTTGCGTCTTCTCAAGGCAAACAACCTGGTTTTTACGACATTCCATTTCATGCAGGCGTTGAGGAGTTACAGCTGAAAAACTGGTACAGTGGATTTTGGAAATACCCCTACTTCAACAAACCCTAATCCAGATAAGATTTCGAAAAAGATACATCTTCATACATGAAAATGAAGCTCAGACAAATGCCAATGTGATGCAAAAAACGGGAATCGTCTAACTTATTTCGTTTAGAAGCTATAGCCAAAATAAAAGTGCTTATATTTGCCTTGAAAACACCCTCTAAAAGCCCTGAAAAACAGCAAATCTGTCTAAAAATGCAATACGAATAAAATGTCACCTCCAGTGCACCAACTTAGTCCCCTGTGGACAGCATTTGTTTGAAATTGTCAGAAATTGTCAAAAATACGTAACCTAGGTCCGGTCTCCAAAAAACTTTATCTAGCCGAGGTTTCACCTCCTTAAGGGACACCGTGTCAACCTTTAAACAACCCCCAGCGGTGGCAAATCCCATCCCGGGAAGCCTCTCATGGTCGCATCGTGAGCCTACAACAAGGGCTCCAAACTGTACCAACCGCTCTCACCAACCAACCAACCAAAATATTTTTTGGGAAAATGACACACATTACTCTCGTTTTAATTAAGCTCGCATATTTCAAGAAACTTTTAAATGGGGGGTGCGACATGTTAATTTTGTTAACTTTGTTAATATTAACATTGAGAAAACAGGTGATTTATTAACAAAATTAACAAAAAGTTAACAAACGTTAACAAATGCCATTTATGCCATCTAAATCACCTTTAGCGCGTGTTTTTGGTATTTAACACTTGTTCTGCGAGCAAAGTTGTTCCTTTTGCACGATTTGCACACTCCTACTAACCTCTACTACGGCTTTTCTACAGCGATTTGTTCCATTGTGTAAATTTTAATAAAAACTAGCCAAACTAAACCGCAATTGAAGTCAATTGACCCTAATCCACCTTTTTTAAACCCTAAAAACTAATTGAGACTCATGAATTTACCATAAAACAAAAATATCCCAAAAATCAATTTTTCTAAAAAAACACAAGGATTTGTAGCGAAGCAAATTTTCAATTTTTGACCAAAAAATTGATTTTGGAAATATTTTGTTTCTTTTTCCGACAGAAACGTTGTACATCATCTTCTTTCGTTCAAAGAATCGATTATCGATGAAAAAATCACGTTAAAGTGAGATTTTATACGCTAAATTGAAATATTTGTAACTTTTGGATTTTATCGATTTTGAGCCAAAAAACATGTATGTCGGACTTTGGTTATCGGAAGAGGCCTTGTTTGGGTTTATATAATATATGTGTTAGAAAAGTCATTAAACTATAAAATTAAACCAGTTAAAGTCGTATTATCAACCAATAAGAACAGTTTTTGCTGATTTGTTAACTTTGTTAATTTTGTTAATTAACGTTAATTAACAAAATCGAAAAAAAGAGGTGATTTATTAACAATTAACATGTCGCCCCCCCCCCTTTTAAATAAGAAACTTTTTTTCTAGGAAACTACAGGTGTAAGCAATCCAAAAACAAAAAGAATTTATCCTTTATCAAGAAACGAAACAAGTTAGGAGTGTTCTATTTTGTTGTGGTGTCTCTGAATTGTGTGATTTACATTTGAAAAGTTGCTTATAAAAAAGTTTCTTAAAAAACGAGAGTAAGGCAATGCAAGAAACGTACCACACCTTTCTATCTAATCGCTCTCTAAACATAGAAACTAGAAAAAAAAACTGCACTTGTACCAACGCCAGATCGACGATTACCGGTATTGCGTGGGAACTGGGATGAAATGGTGACAGATGTCTCTCTCTCTCTCTCTCTCTCTCTCTCTCTCTCTCTCTCTCTCTCTCTCTCTCTCTCTTTCTCTCTCTCTCTCTCTCTCTCTCTCTCTCTCTCTCCTCTCTCTCTCTCTCTCTCTCTCTCTCTCTCTCTCTCTCTCTCTCTCTCTCTCTCTCTCTCTCTCTCTCTCTCTCTCTCTCTCTCTCTCTCTCTCTCTCTCTCTCTCTCTCTCTCTCTCTCTCTCTCCCTCGTCGATCCCAATCCTCCGGATGGAGGATTCGGCTTTTTTATTCTATTATTCTCCCCCTTCTTTTCTCCCTTTCTCTCTCCTCCAACAAGTGCGATTAGTCAACCTCCCCGTTGGTAACGATTGCCTTGTTCGACCCTCCTTCTCCGTTTGAACAAAACAAGGTAACGAAATTACCCCTCGTAGTATCGCGGTAGTAAGGCAGGTTTTAACGTGCCTGCAAGGTAGGTTAATTTCGTCACCATCCTTAAGAAACGATGTCCGGGACCCTCTCGGACGACAGCTAATGGCTACTAAATGGCTACTAGTGGGAGACACTAGCGTGGTACGCGCAAAAAATGTGTGCCATACCAATTTGGGGTTTTTTTTAAACTGGACTATTCACGTTTTAGCTCATAACTCCTGTTCCTGATGAGATAAAGATTTCAAACCTTTGCCATTCAATGGGCCTTGAAATTCCCTTTCCAATGGTACCCAAATGATTTCTGTAGCTCATCAGGAACCGGAGATATGATCAAAGGGAATTTCAAGCCCCACCGAATGGCGAAGGGTAAGTCTTTACAGTGCTGCTTGTAGTCGTATTACGCACAAGTTACAGATTGCTACCCTGATATCCGGGGGACGCTCCCAGGCATCAGGGCACGGCGCGTTCCTGCATGCCCGGCCATCATGATGCCCGGGCACGCAGATGGTTCTGTGTGAACCATGTGACATTGCTGCGCGTCACGTAAACTGAATGGAAAGTAGTACTCACGCGCACCGTCAGCACTCACTTGCTTCCCGAGCTTGGGAACTGCCGAGCTTGGGAACTGATGCCTGGGAATCTCTAACTGGTGCCTTACCGTAATAGAAATACAGTAACGCACAAGTTACAGATTGCTACCCTGATATCCGGGGGACGCTCCCAGGCATCAGGGCACGGCGCGTTCCTGCATGCCCGGCCATCATGATGCCCGGGCACGCAGATGGTTCTGTGTGAACCATGTGACATTGCTGCGCGTCACGTAAACTGAATGGAAAGTAGTACTCACGCGCACCGTCAGCACTCACTTGCTTCCCGAGCTTGGGAACTGCCGAGCTTGGGAACTGATGCCTGGGAATCTCTAACTGGTGCCTAAGGAGACGCGCACGTTGCATAACGCACGGCAAAAATTGCATGTGTTCAGCACGTATTAGCGCCCTGATTGGCCACGGTTGCGCGTCGTCTTACTGTATCTTCGTTTTCCATTACCGTTTTCCCACTACAAGCGACCGTGTTCTCCTATCAGGAACAGGAGTTATGAGCCAAAACGTGAAAAGTCGATCTTGAAAAACTTTTTTTGTGTGATTTTAAAAATCCAAATTGGTGTGGTGCACATTTTTTTGCGCGTACCATGATAGTGTCTCCCACTATAAGGGCGCCCAGTGCCCCAGTGCGAAACACTGAGGTTTCAGAACCAGACAGCTTCTGATTTAACATCGCATATAGGGCCCGACCCTGGCTGCTGTGCCATCGAAACAGCCCTGACCCTCTCAACAGTCCAATCAAGGCAGGTTATTATATCCATTCTCGCAAAAGTAGGGGTAAACCTCTGCCCACATTTTCAGTAACACCCTACACGGTCCATGACACGCGTCATTTTATGAAATAAAATGGCGGTGTGAGCCACACAAATAAAATTGGACCTTTCGGAGCTCGCGAAAAGGGGGTCGAGCTAGACAAAGTTGACCAAGCCTGGACAGTGGACAGACTACTGCAGATAGAGACTACATTGTCGTAACACGCGGGCATTTTAAAGTAGGGTTCTTCGCGCGCAAATACATTATTATACCGCGTTTTGTGTGTACTTAATCAGGAAATGTACAATTTGCAGGAAGCTCCAAATGAGGGGGGGGGGGGGGTGACACGTAACACTTTGTAACACTTTGTAACATGTAACGTGCACAAAAAGTTTTCTGCACATGTTACAAAGTGTTACATAGTGTTACAAAGTGTTACATAGTGTTACAAAGTGTTACATAGTGTTACATAGTGTTACAAAGTGTTACATAGTGTTACAAAGTGTTACATAGTGTTACAAAGTGTTACATAGTGTTACAAAGTGTTACATAGTGTTACAAAGTGTTACATAGTGTTACAAAGTGTTACATAGTGTTACAAAGTGTTACATAGTGTTACAAAGTGTTACAAATTGTTACAAAGTGTTACAAATTGTTACAAAGTGTTACAAATTGTTACAAAAACACAAGGATTTGTAGCGAAGCAAATTTTCAACGGTTGGTGAATAAGTAATTTGAACGACTTTGGTGTCTTTCTAGAACACATCTAAAAGTTTTAAATCATTTCTAGGGTTAAAACATACACTTTTTTACTAATTTGCGGATGTTTTGAGCCTCCGATGTCATCGACTGTGGAAATCAGGGCTGAAATAGTCCATTTGGTAAAGAAAAATATGAACTTTAGACAACGGTAAAGTTTTAGAGTGATATTAGAAGTATTGTGCCTCTCAGAGGCCCCCAATGTGCTGAGTCACCTGTGAGTTGTGACCCAATCGACTTTTTTCATTGGTAATCGATTCTTTGTACTTAATAAGATGATATACAACGTTTCTGTTGGAAAAAGAAATAACATTTTTCCAAAATCAATTTTTTGGTCAAAGATTGAAAATTTGCTTCGCTACAAAACCTTGTGTTTTTGTAACAATTTGTAACACTTTGTGACACTATGTAACACTTTGTGACACTATGTAACACTTTGTGACACTTTGTAACACTTTGTAACTCTTTGTAACACTATGTAACACTTTGTAACACTTTGTAACACTTTGTAACACTATGTAACACTTTGTAACACTATGTAACACTTTGTAACACTATGTAACACTTTGTAACACTATGTAACACTTTGTAACACTATGTAACACTTTGTAACACTTTGTAACATGTAACGTGCACAAAAAGTTTTCTGCACATGTTACAAAGTGTTACAAAGTGTTACGTGTCACCCCCCCCCCCTTATTTGGACCCAAAAAGCAGGATCAGCAGGATGCTGGCAGCATACCCGAACAATACATGGCAGGGAAATTAGAGGTAGTGAATAGTGTGTATAATTGCGCAAATTAACTGATTGTTTGGCGCTAATTGAGTACCATATTCCGCCATATACTGTGTGATGACCGCTTCTCCTTCTCTCTCTCTCCTTCTCTCTCTCTCTCTCTCTCTCTCTCTCTCTCTCTCTCTCTCTTTCTCTCTCTCTCCCTCTCTCTCTCTCTCTCTCTCTTTCTCTCTCTCTCTCTCTCTCTCTCTCTCTCTCTCTCTCTCTCTCTCTCTCTCTCTCACTCTTTTTCATTCCTTGAAGGAAAAGCGGCCATCTTAAACATTGTACAAATAAAACAAACGGTCTCAAAAAAGAATAAAAAGGTAAAACATCACGTTTTGAAATTTATCTCTTCACACCCCCTTGTTCCTTGTAGCGACTTCCCGTCCCCAAGACCGAAAGCTTCAGACGTCCTTCCATTGCACTCAATCACAACTCCACCAAAACACGAGATTATAAGATTAAACAGTTCAGAGTTCTAACTTCTATAGTTAAGAGCATATGGGTCTAAAATATTGAGTCTCATCCCAGTAACCCCGCTAATGCCTCACAGTATATTATATGGGAGTGGGGGCAGTAGCCCCGCTAATGCCTCACAGTCTATTATATGGGAGTGGGTCCCAGTAGCCCGGCTCCACTGGAAGGCGTCTTAACAAGATCAGGAGCTAACCTCGTGCTCTCCTTCCTATACCTCTTCATCTTAATAGTGGGTGACTCGGGGAAGTTATGTATCTTGTTCTGACCCGGTTTAAAATAAATAATCCACACTTTCTGCAGGAATAACATTGAGAGGATGAGATAGGAGCTGAATGTGGTGATCAGAGCTACCACCTCGGGGATCCTGAACAGCGGCTCAACCGCCCCCTTCTCTCCAGTGTGGGCTGTGTTGGTGGTAAAGTTGACAGCGAGGAAGGAGATGATAATGACGTCAATTGTGAACACGGTGAACCAGGTAAAGGTGACCTCGTTGTAGTTTGTTGGTAACTTCCGGGCCTGAAATATATTAGGGAGGGGGTTAGACTTAGCTGTCAGGCCAATGCTCTGACCACAGTTCTCGCGCGCTCCAATGCTCTGACAGAAACTTAGTGATAACTGATATGAGGGAGATGGGGGTAGTGATAAGAGGGAGGAGGTTAGACTTAATGGTTTAACTGATAAGGGATATGGGGTAAGTGAGAATGGGGATTGGGGGGGGGGGGGGGGGACGCGGGGGGTTGGTCAATGGTCAATGGTCATTTACTAGAAATGGGAAAGGTCAAATATATGCGACTGGAAACCAAACTTTCACTTTTTAATATTGACTACCCCATTACAAATCGGCTGCTCGATTACCATTGGTTAGAACAAAGCCAGAGGGTTTTAATATTAGGTTGTTCCATAAATATTGTCCCCTGGTGGTTTTTTCAAGAAACTGATCATTTGAAAGAAAACAAACGGTCCTACGGTATTCATGGCATCCTTGGCTCTATTGCTATAGGTCGGGGATTTCTCAAGATAGTATAGTTCAGGAACTATGGAACAATCTTTACACGTATGTCTTACTACGATCTTCAAAATTTCGATCATGAAATTTTTCCTTCTCATTAAATCGAATCCTGTGCTAAAATTAGGATATGGACTGCTCATTTCACCTGCTGGGGACTTAGGGGGCATCCTCTGGGAGCTCCAGGGACCTTTAACTTTTGAATAGAACCCTTCGTTTTAGGGCTATCACTCCTTAAACAGAGTTCACTCAAAACGGCCGCTGCAGACAATTTTGACAGAAAACAATGACCGTGAGAAGAAGCCAATGAAGGACAGTCTTGCAATCGGCCTAAGAACACTAGAATAGACCTTTCTTTATCACATAGGACCATCAATCGCATTCAGGTGGACCATCTCACATCTGGGGCCGAGAAACATGATTTTGCGAGGTAGCCACTTTTTGCACAGAAAATCAATGTTAATTTGTCGATTTGGCGTGCACATAGTTGTCATAGGGATGTCTGAGCATCATTCCGATGCGTGTAACTCACCACACTACCTCAAAAGGGATCAGAGATGACTCTCCTGAGGTTAGATGGTACCGAGATGGTTTTGGGCAGGTACAAAATGGGCCAAAGTAAGTTTTAAGATCGTTACAAGACTGGCCTACCAAATTCACCTATAGCTACCCTTCTTTGCTTATAAAGGGATTGCTGGTAAAGCGCTCGACAGGATCAAGATTCTGGAGCTGATTACAAAGTAATACAAGATCGTTTACTCAGAGTTTCATGCTTTCGCAATCGTCAGAAAAATTACTTGCAAATTTTAAAACGTTCAACTTCATCTTCGACTCCTTCATCAAACCGTTTGTTGAAGTGATGCCAGGTGTCCTCTCCAGTGGGGACATTTGTTAAGAAGCTCCCATTTCTTGTTAATTAGTCCTTTCCTCGTTAATATTGCGAACTTTTCGGCCAGGCATAGAGAGCAGGTGATGTTGCCTGGGCGGTATGGTGGAGCTTTGGCGATGATCTGCCATGTTATGTCATACGTTATCTGTCTGTCATGGAGGCTCCAAACTAGTTTGGAGAGTTCTGTCGCTGTCCTGTTTTTGTCGTGTCTTATTGTCGCTATGTGACCATTGAACCTAGTTTTGAATGACCCACCCGTCATTCCCACATATTTCTGTTCTACCCCGTTGCTGTGTTTGATTAGTGCTTCGTAGACTACACCGGATTTCAGGCAGGTGTTTCCCACAGGACAGTTTTCTGGAATTCTGCAGTTACAGAGGCGTTCACTCTGTTTTTCCTCATCCTCCGCTTTCTTGAGTATCGCTTTGTTGTGAGACTTCACTATCCCGTCCATGTTTATCATACATGAGTACGAAAGTTTTATTGTTTTCTTGTTAAACAATGCGTGGAATGGATGTTGTCGTGGGAAGTGCAGTCTGACCAATTCAAAGAATCGTTCTCCGATGTTAGTGGCGACGTTCTTGCTGAAGGGTGGATTATACCAGATGATTTTTCTTTGCCTTTTCCTGTTTTTGGGTTTTCCAGGTCTTCCTCTTTGTTCGTACATTAACTCCTTGCTGTATCCTGCTGTTTTCAAGGCTGCCTGGTATTCCTCTTTGGCTCCTTCGAATTCCTCCTCGGTACTGGATATACAGCTAAGGCGTTTTTGTATCAATGCTGGAATGTTTTTTAGTATCGATGATGGGTGGTTGGAAGCACGTTTCACGTAGGCGATGTTGCTGTTGGGTTTTTTGTACGGTTTGTAGCTTCCGTTTATCGCCGATAGTGTTACATCCAGTATGTTGACTATCTTTCCTGTTTGTTCCACTGTTATCTTTAATTGATTGTTTTTGAAGATCTTGTGGAGCGCTTTTGTTATTTTGGCTATCTCAGGACCGTTGCTGTTTTCTACGTAGATTAGGCCGTCGTCGCGGTACAGTCCACAGTTGCTTCCCTTGTGATTCATTTCCAGGTACTGTTGCACCTGTCCTAGTAGGTAGAGTCCCGTTAGATCCGCTGCTTCTGCCCCGTCCAGCGCTCCCATGGTGATGTCGAAATCACTGTTCTTTTTCCTCCAAACTTTTCCATTGCTGAATAGCACGCTTTTCCTGCATGATTTGATGGTCTCAGTCTGTTCCGCACTGATGTCGGTGTACCTTTTAGCGAAATCGAGTGATCTATCCATTAATTGCTCTGATATTGATGGATAGAATTCGCAGATGTCAAACTGGATCAGCGATGCTTTTTTGGGTGTTGGGTTGTTGCGATGTTTAGAGGAGAACCAGTTGATCATTTCCTGGACGGGATAGTGAAGTCTCACAACAAAGCGATACTCAAGAAAGCGGAGGATGAGGAAAAACAGAGTGAACGCCTCTGTAACTGCAGAATTCCAGAAAACTGTCCTGTGGGAAACACCTGCCTGAAATCCGGTGTAGTCTACGAAGCACTAATCAAACACAGCAACGGGGTAGAACAGAAATATGTGGGAATGACGGGTGGGTCATTCAAAACTAGGTTCAATGGTCACATAGCGACAATAAGACATGACAAAAACAGGACAGCGACAGAACTCTCCAAACTAGTTTGGAGCCTCCATGACAGACAGATAACGTATGACATAACATGGCAGATCATCGCCAAAGCTCCACCATACCGCCCAGGCAACATCACCTGCTCTCTATGCCTGGCCGAAAAGTTCGCAATATTAACGAGGAAAGGACTAATTAACAAGAAATGGGAGCTTCTTAACAAATGTCCCCACCGGAGAGGACACCTGGCATCACTTCAACAAACGGTTTGATGAAGGAGTCGAAGATGAAGTTGAACGTTTTAAAATTTGCAAGTAATTTTTCTGACGATTGCGAAAGCATGAAACTCTGAGTAAACGATCTTGTATTACTTTGTATAGCTACCCTTCTGTATGGGCACGTAGAATCCCCGACCTATAGGAATGGAGCCAAGGATGTCAGGAATACCGTAGGACCGTTTGTTTTCTTTCAAATGATCAGTTTCTTGAAAAAACCACCAGGGGACAATATTTATGGAACAACCTAATATTCAACTGTGCAAGGGCAATAAGAGTGTCGGGAGGGTCTTGCCAAGTCTAATTCTAGAATCTAGTTACGTATTAACTACGTATTAACTACGTTAAGTACGTATTATACAGCTTGCCCGCTAAACGGTTTTTAGTCTAGACAGTGCTCTTTTAGTAGTGTCAAAATGCATTTTATTACAAGCTGTCTTACCTAACAGTCCGTAATACTAAGTTGAGTAAGGTGTGGAGGTTACTCAACAAGTAATACTAATAGGCTTTTAAGTTTTAGTAATAGCAAAAGGTTTCCCAACTCGTTGAGACGAACTAGAAATGCAAGGGCCTAGGTAGGTATGTTTTGTTGGGCTAATTGCTACATCAGTCTAAGAGCCTATATGATTTAATATCCTAGATTAGCTCTCGATGCATCGAGAGCTAATCTAGGATATTATCATATAGGCTCTTAGACTATAGAATCTCTGTCGTCTAGATCACTCGACGCCCCAGAAAGCTTCCTTTCGTTAGTTTTATTTATGCTATAAGTCTACGCAGGGAATATATGATTGATTCATAGTAAGTGATAGTCCATTATAGTAATGGATCCCCTATCTTATCTAGCAGTACGTTTCAGAGATATCAGGGCTACTGAAGCAGTAGTACTGACATCTCTCAACCGGTTTTAAATCAAGCAACATCACAACTATCTTTGTTGGGTAATCTTTACTCAACAAAACTATCTAGCTAAATCTAGTATCTGTAAATAAAGGTCTGAATTGTGCGTCAATACGAAGCTATCTAGTTCAAGATATAATGGTTCAGATAATGAAGCAGATTTGAATGAGTTGACTAGCTCGATAGATAGTCAAGTGCCTATGTAACCCTATCAATGATAGGTGGTGCGATTAGGAGCTGATCAGCTCGAGCTGTCAGATAAATGCTCTGACCGCGGTTCTCGTGAAATGATAATATGGTCAGGCCAATGCTCTGGCAGGAGCTGATTCAGTAACATGGTAACATACCTGAAACGAGATGACGAAGGTGATGATGCACAGAGAGATAAATATTCCCAGGAAAATGAGGATTGGTATTCGCTCTGCCTCTTCTATGTCGCATATCTCGTATACTTTGCCCCCACTGACATTCTTGCCAACTTTTATACTGAAGAGAGAGAGAGAGAGAGAGAGAGAGAGAGAGAGAGAGAGAGAGAGAGTGAGAGAGAGAGAGAGAGAGAGAGAGAGAGAGAGAGAGAGAGACCCTTATCCAAAGCTACCTGGTGAGAACTGAAGAGACCAGTCCAGTCTGAAGTAACACCAGGCTAGAAATAAAGGCTGCCTGGTGAGTCAGGGACACGAGTGGAGAGTCCACAGTGACGTGGGCCGCTGTGAATATGCGGATAGTCCGCACAACTCGGCCCAGGATAGTAGTGATTGTTAGGGATGCTCCAAACGTGAGAAGGGTCAGCTGGGCACTACATATTATCTTCCCTGGGGAGAGAACGGTTAGTGACATTTAAAACTGCCGTTTTTGTATCAACTAATTCAACTATATAATAGAGGTGGTTAAGTTAAAACCAAGTCATCATCTCTATATTTACCTGGCCTCATCAGCATCAGTATAACAGAGGTGAAACAGGAGACAAGCCCTGAGGGAGAGATTTAGGGTGAGAAACAGCGAAAGTGCCCCCCCCCCCCCCCCCGCACGAAACTATGCTATTGTCTATATTGATTGTGGAACTTAATTAGTAATCACACCATTGATTACAAAAATAGCACACTTGACTCTACTTTCGGCTGCGGTATTATAGACCAAGTTATGAGTTGCTAGTTAACATTCAGTTGGGCCACGTACTTTCAGCCTGCATATTTTCTAGTGTTCATTAGACTATAGAGCTTGACTGATGAATCTTTCTAAAAAAGAGAACCAGAAAAATAAAAGATAAAGAGAGAGAGAGAGGATTGGGAAGGTGGAATCTTTCTAAGAAGGTAGAAAAGTTCTAAGAAAGAGAGGGATAGAGAGTGTGCCAGATTCTACTAGCTGATAAAATTGGGAGTTTGAGCGGTGCTAAAACTTGAAAGAGAAGTCTGACGTATATAATATGAGTAGGTCTGAAAAGGTTGAAGAATTATGAATCTTGCAGTACAAACTTCAGTTTAGCTCCCCTCCCTTTTTGTGCCTCTGAACCGTTTACAAACTGGTCATTCCCTATTTATAGCGAGAAAAAGTTGAGTAGTTCAGGTGACTAGAGAGAAAAGAAGGCCGATAACTCTAATTGATTACTTTTGGAGCTCATAATTTTTACCAGTTGCTATAATATAGCAATTATAAATGATTTGATGAATCCATGTGAAATTAAAAAAATGCAATTTGCGGGACCAGTCACATAATAAATTTATCTCGTATTGTGAAACCTGTCACAATTATAATACTGTCTCACTCTCACAACGAGACAACTGCCTTGTCAAATGATATCTATTTAACAATTTAACATCCACCACGATACTGATCATATCTTGAGATATCGTTTATTAAGATAAAATACGATTTTGTTTAGAATAACGAAGAATCAATTGATTCTTCGTTATTCTAAAGAAAAACTTATTTTATCTTAATAAACGACTGTCACTGTCTGGCAGCGCTCCATTTTTATCGAGCGGGACAGTACGCCCAATCGTTTAAAGTAACGTAGATCAACGCTGCTAATTTGTTATTTGAGCTTGTTGAAGAGAATATAGACCCTTGTCCTTTACCTTGAAACTTGTTATGAACATTATACCCGCCTGGGTCATTCATATACAGATCTGTTAACCCTAAATTGTTTCTAGAATGGACTCTCGTTTATTGTTGAGCAAGGTCAACGACTCCTTTCCAAATTACAGCTGCGATCATAACAGGATTCTTTAGGAGGATCGTGTTATATAACAAGGTGTTATATAGTAGTTTTACTGGTAGTAGTCTTCACACCTTGGCGCCTTCTCATTAGTATTTGTACTCAGTTACTGATCATCCTTGCTATACTACATTTATATTATCTGGAGAAGCATCATGATCGTGCTATACTCGCGCGTAGTTCCCTATGAAGTTAGATTATCACGCAGCTACAATTATTGGCGGTGCCGACCCTATGCTATAGTGGAAAGCACACGAGTTGATTCTTGCAACACCTCGATGTTATTGTCCTTATGAGTGAGAGAGCAGTGTTATACTTGCTGGGGTAGAATCGTTATGAGCCAGTGCTATTATACACATGTGACCCTCATTATTATATCTTAGAATTAGATTGGGAAAGTGAAAGAGATTCGAAAATAATATTGTTATTGGTGATATCTTTGTTGAGTTACTCAACTCGCTTTCTGAGCGGAAAAGAGTGGTCAGAATTTTCGTTTCGCCTACTTTTGCCTACTTTTGACAAATTTGAAATTTATTCATTAGGTAACCAAGGTGACCTAATGCGTCCTGCTCCTTGAAGCTGGTTTTGTAATTGTATCCGGTGATCAGCGATCATTTTATTTTTAGAAGGACAGGTTTGGAGTGTTTAGTTTTACAAACACAGAGCTGTTATACTTATAGAGAAAGAGAGAGAGATAGAGAGAGAGGGGGTGTGAGAGAGAGAAAAGAGAGAGAGAGAGAGAGAGAGAGAGAGAGAGAGTGAGAGAGAGAAGAGAGAGAGTGAGTGAGTGAGAGAGAGAGAGAGAAAGAGAGAGAGAGAGAGAGAGAGAGAGAGAGAGAGAGAGAGAGAGAGAGAGAGAGAGAGAGAGAGAGAGAGAGAGAAAGAGATACAAGTATACAAGTTTGACAGTAGTGTGATGGTTTTGAAGGCTCTCTCGCAATAAATCTCCCCAAACAAGTCTAGCCTCTCCAATGATCTGTCTAATGCACTATACATACATAATATCCTTTATATAATATACGGTCCTTTTGCTATTATCTACCCACTTTTTGGTGCTAAAACAGCCTTAATGCGACGGTCTAGGCGGTGTTAAAACCGGTCCTCGTCCTTTTAGCGACGATTATTTCACAACATTTCCATTTAATACAGAACTATAATGCCACTTAATCACATAGCCAGTTCCCTTTCCATATGAATTAAGTAATTCCATGAATGGATAATTTGAACCTAGCCTTACAATGAAAAATAGAGAGAAATGATCCTGACAGTTTCGTATAGCTATACGTTGTTGAGTAAAGGGTGGGAGGACAGGTCTCTCTCTCCCGCCCCTTACTCAACAAGCTATACGGGGAGTTAACAAATTTAAACGAGTGGTTATGTGTTTAGTGAAATAGCTTTCTTTTGATTGTCATACTAAATGACGCACGCTACTCGATTTCGGAGAGGACAGTCTTTTGTGAGACAATCATTTGGCTCAAAAGTTTTGAGTGATTTTTGTTTGTGTAGCTAAGACATAAGAGAGGTTACAAGCTTGTACCCTACTAAAGACCGGGGGAAGGGGGGTTGGTTTACAGGCCCTGCACCTACCTAGAAATATGACGTAACACAGTTCCTTATTAGCGGCCTTTATTATCG
Organism: Hormiphora californensis; assembly: GCA_020137815.1. Taxonomy (NCBI): domain Eukaryota; kingdom Metazoa; phylum Ctenophora; class Tentaculata; order Cydippida; family Pleurobrachiidae; genus Hormiphora; species Hormiphora californensis. Next base: position 1,851,423 of record CM035356.1, on the reverse strand, counting down.
GTGTCTTGGCGTGTCTCTTGAATACAACCATAGTGCACAACACTGTTAGCAGTCCTACCACTGCAAATGATAGCAATACTCCTCCACCGAAACTCCTGGAGGAAGGAAGGTGGGATGTTGGTAAGAAATGGGAGGAAGGAAGGGGGATTTTAGTAAGAAATGGCTGGAAGGAAGGTGGGATTTTATTAAGAAATGGCTGGAGGGAAGGCGGGATTTTAGTAAGACATGGCTGGAGGGAAGGTGGGATGTTGGTAAGACATGGCTGGAAGGAAGGTGGGATGTTGGTAAGAAATGGCTGGAGGGAAGGTGGGATTTTAGGGAAGGAGGGATCAGGTGTCTCGAGGAACTAAAGACCCCGTTTTGACAGTACGCTGATCACTGATCAGATCTCGGATTGCCAGACAGGGGAGAAGAAGGTTTTTGTGGTTAATTGTGGATTTATAAATGGCCGGGAAAGGTGGTATACATTAACAACCTGCCCTGTACTTCTACTCACTCATGTTATACCTATAGTATGGTGGTTGAGGTGGAATGGGCTGACAGAGATTCCTTGTCATGCTGGGTTCCATATCCGGGTCGCACTTCACACACGTTGTACCATTAGACACCTGCAGTACAAACCATATATGGGCATAAACGAATAACAGACCTATATATGGGCCGGATATGTCACAAATAATTATGTCCTGCACTTGTAGTTCGTTATACTATTCACACTATCTTTGTTTAACATGTGTAACTAGGCCTAGGCCGTTTTAGAAACAATTGTTATGTATATTCTAACCCTACTTTACCTTTGGGGTACGAAACAGAGTCTAGCTAGGCAAAGAAATAATGCCACGTCCAATTTGACTACGATTATGACATTTTTCTAGCTAGGATTTGGTTACCTTTCTCGAGACCCTGTTTCACCGCATCCCGCACGGCGAAACAAATATAAAGGAGGGTTAATAAAATTGGATTTGGGACATAAACTATACTGTCTACTATAACTATACCAGATTGATAAATCGGGGTGTTCCGAGAGACTGATCCTAAACTGAGCCAATACACACAGCTAGAGCGGAGAGTCACCGTCATGGTGTGCACTATCACCAGGGTCACAATATACAGTCGATGGGGGTTGACTATAACTCTCACGCATCTAGCCTCTGCCAACAAGTCATGGTGTTGCACTGCACGGAACCCTCCAACTCCGATTCCTTGTTTAACTAGCCGTACAGCAAGGATCTCGGCTGGATTCGAATCCAGCCGAGATCCTTGCTGTACGGCTAGTTAAACAAGGAATCGGAGTTGGAGGGTTCCGTGCAGTGCAACACCATGACTTGTTGGCAGAGGCTAGATGCGTGAGAGTTATAGTCAACCCCCATCGACTGTATAACTATACCAGTACAGTCGGACCCCGGTAAATCGGGGTCCGACTGTACAATTCATGCTTTCATGTTCTTACCTCTCGTGTCTTGCACTTTTTGCAGTGAAAACAAGGAGCGGGCTCCCCAAATATCGTATCGCGATAGAAACCTGGACGGGGGGGGGGGGGGGAGTTCATTGCACACAATTGGATCTGCTTTTGCCAATCATGGACTGTGATTAATCTCATTCTCCCCTTCTTTCTAGTTGATCTAACCAGCTATTTCAAAAATCTCATACTGATTGGATTATATTATATGCTTGTAGAGCCCCCTCCCCTCCATTAGACGAATCAGAATCTTTCAGCTTCGACCGCTTAAATTTCAGAATGATCTTAATTTAATCTTATTATATTATTGTGAAATAGTTAGATTTCAATGTGACTGCGATGGTATTTAATCTTTTTAAAGTCCCGTATCTAGAGCTTTTTTTACTATTTTAAGCTGTGGTCATAATTTATATGACTCATATTCTTGCACTCTTTGTCTCAATTAATTATTAACTTGTTCCTTGAATTATCAGACACTTACTGTAACATCGCCCGGTTCGGAGAGAGCAGTGATATTTTATGAGCTACAAGGCAAGAGGGACGAGAGAGAGTTGGTTCCTAACAAGAACACTGTATTATAACTTGAACACGGGGCTTGTTTACAAAGTAAACCTAGTATAGAAAGCAGGCTACCAATTCTGAAGATTAATTGCTCTTTTCTGTAGACCTGTTGGACTCATTGTTGTGATACAAATGTACCTTATGTTTAGTTTTACAAAAAGTTTTACCAGTGCACTTTTACTAGTTTAGTTTTAATACATTCGTATTCACAACTTCGAAATTAAAATTCCCAGACGTTCCCATGTGAATATATTGATTTGATGAAGTTAGAGGAAGTTACCGAGGGGGCGAAACTAACTTCGTGGGTGCCGTTGTATTAAACATGAAATATATGGCAAATTGAACGGGTATTTAATGGGGACAATTATAACTTGTAATACAATAATCCCGCATAGCGACATGTGCAGAGAAAGTATTCCGCCTTTTACGAGGGATAACTATTAGACATCCCTCATAACCACACATATGCAAGAGATTGTATAACCGACCGTGCTGTCTTACTTCATTTATGCTATAAACCAAAGTATAGCTGTTCTTCCCCGGAATATTTTCGGGTGTGGCGCACTTATAACTTGTCAAAATGTTCCGTTCAGGATCGTTATAGACCGCTTTATATGTATTATAGAACATATAATGCCCCTCAAATAAAACCTAATTGTACTGACCTGACTGACACTCACTACTGCACCGAGATTCACCCAGTTCCTCTAATCCTGTCTCTCTGAACACCACACCATCCACCATCAGACGCCTGTAGATAGTTCCTTTGTTCAAACCGAATGGTAGTCTAACGTGGCAAGTAGATAGAGACATTTATGTGGTAGCTACGCCTGGATACATGTCATGGCCTAGTTTGCTTTGCTAGACCCTCTCTAACCGCTAGGGTTGGAACATAACAAGCTGCCTAGTATTGACAGCCATACTTCCCTATTCACTAGTTCTAAATATTTCAATAAATATTCACCCCCCCCCCCCCCCCGGGCACTGGATAGTGGATATACATACCCGGTATTAGTGATGTAGGCCACAGTGCTCATCTCATTAGTTAGTGGTTGGAGATGATAGAGGGTTATCTGATCCTCATCCCCACTAATTGTCTTGTTCTGCAGTGCCTCGTCCACAGCCCGTCCAATTAGTGTACCCAAACATAGCTTCCTATCTACCGTATCTTCCAGGCTGTTTCCCCCTAGAGATGTGTTTGTTAGACGATTTGGTCCTAGGAAAAGGCTGGTATGGGAGGAAAATTGCCATGAAACCCCATCAACACAGAGCAGTATAGTAGTGGGTGGGTTTTGATTGTGATTTCTCTGCACAGTGCACAATGCTGCATTTATTGACACGTTGCACGAGGTGAAAGACATCACGCGCCGAGATACTAGTTGTCACGTGATAGCTGTTTACTAGTATATAACCATGACAATGTCTAGACGCATAGTTGAGATATCATGCTGAAAATATATGATCATAATTCACTAGGTTCTATTAAAGCTGAAGGCATTGCGTGTCTTAACTTTCTTGATATATGCCTACAATTGTTGAGGGTGAGAGGAGAGGGTTGAGCGAACAGCGCCACTCACGCAACCTCACCCACATTTACTCAAAAGTACTTCATTTTACCTGCAGTAGTAGCAGTACCCCCTGCAGTCACCATAGTATCTACACTAGGTAGAGAGTGGTAGGATAGGAAGTGGTGGGAGCGTGGTATCCCTGGCAGTCTTCCAAACAGATCAACATATGTGATTAGGAACTGCTCAGGTACCAGCCACACGTGTTCCCTGGTGGTAGGGTGTAGGTTCTCTTCAAACGCAACCACGTCCCTAACATTCACATCACCTGACGGAGTTAAGTGAAGGGTAGTTGGTGAGCTCATAGCTCAGCCTTTTGAGAGTTTCAGTTAGTGTTACTTCTAAAGAATATATTCCCTAATTTTCATCTCCTGTCACAATCTGCCGAGATCGAGACTACATATTCATAAATTCTGTGAAGTATTCCACCGGGGTGAATGAAGTTCCTTTTTGGGAAGAAAGAGAAGATGTGAAGTTCACGCGATGTGAAAATATTAACACTGATTAAGTTAACTATAAGCTAGTTGAGTTCTCAGTAAAGACGATCAGAGGAGACAACTCCCCCCTTAGCATTGTGATCGTGTGTGGGCCTGTCGGGGGATGACATGTGAGATAGAAATCCAACCAAAATCCATCATGTGACTCATATGTCAAAGCAAAGAGACTCTTTAAAACTTTATTAGTTAGAAATTAGAGCGAAAACTTTTTTAGAGCTATAATATTTAGTTGTTAGAACATTGGATATCTGTATTACATCGTGTGTGTCCAACAACTTACCAAGAAGCAGTGTCGTGAGGGGAGGTAGAAGGTCGCTCCTGTTATGATAGGGGCTCGTTACTCGCTCAATGAAAACCCTCGTCCCTTACAAACAGCTCTGTAAACATGGATAACTCTTTTTAGTTAGAGAGTGGGTTACTTGTCCTAATACATTGTGTAGCGTGCCAGCTACACTTGAATTGTTCATACTTTCTTGAGGCGACTCAAAGCTAGAACGCATCTAGAATATGCCGGAGTTTTTGAGAAGAAAAAACTGTCAGATCTGTCATAGCTCCGTGTAGTTCCCTTTTTTGTTTCAGGTATATATTCTACCTTGTTATGCATGTAGTAGTGTTACTAGATTATACTGCACTAGAGTTACTGCTGCAACTGCCGGACATGTTACTGGACTAGAGTTGCTGCCGGGATATTAGCAATGCTAGGTCACAGCTACCTTTTATCAATTGTATCTGGCCATGCATTATGACTGAAATTGTGCTCTCTACTGCTGACGTGGGTCTTTTTTAAAGTACTATCATGGAGCCATTCGTATTCGTTAGACGATACTTCCCCTCAAAAGCGATTTATATTTGGAGGAGAATCACGTTACCATGGTTACCATGGTTACCTACCTGAGGTGCTGATATGAACGTTGTATTTCTGACACACATTAATCCTCAGATTGTTGATGGTAGTGGTTGTTATGGAGATGTAGTTCCACCCTAGCTCCGCAATCATACGACATACCCCAGCAACAGTTGCTGTATTATCTGCCCTCACACTGAAAATAAATTGTCAAATGTTCATCATCGTCAGACTATGCTTGTAGTTGTCATATTGAATGCAGAAAGTTGATGTAACCACCCTAAAATATTTCTAATGTCACTCTCCGCTCTTTATAGCTGTCTAAATTTTATTCTCTTGCACCCCCTTATTTCACAATGCATTGTTCATGTGCTCCTCTGTCGAGGCTATATGATATAGGGGGCTCGTCTAAACTCTAAAGAACGAGAATTTCTCCTTGATCCTTCTTAAGAAGAGCCCCCTTTATATAGCCTCGACAGAGTTGACAAGCGGACCAGATCTATAAAATCTATAATCTATACCCACTTCACGTTAAAGAGAAACAACGATTTTGCAGTACTAATAGCTTTCGGCTGATTTATGTCAGTCGTCTTCAGCTTCACGTGTCCCCTTTTATCATGGCACAGAGCGGGGTATTATAATGGTATCAGTGGTGTGATCGATTACAGAGGGGCCTCTATCACATGTTGCCGTACTGGGTACTGCTCTTCAAGAGGCCACACCGCGTAATAGAGTCTGAATGCTGCAGGTGTTTGATCTGTTTTACAATTGTTCAGATCTTCCAGTACTTCCTTCTCGCCTTTCAGATTAAATTTCACAGCCTGTTTCTAATTCTTACTTACACCTATGGTTAAAAGTTCTTGTTCCCCATCTAATATTTGTGAATATTCTGTTATCTTGTCTAGTCAGAATCGGAGTTTCACTCAGATCTTTTAGAGAAAATTGAAATATGGTCAGGTACAAATAATAAACTGACAAGCCCCAGAGAGAATGTTACCTTGGTGACATTGACACATAGTGCGTGCGAGATCGAGCTCAATCTTGGTCGCGCACGGTGTCTATGTCACCAAAATGTTACCATGCCTGATACCACACTACTAAAACACCACTCTCTAATTCAGGTTACTACCCAGTATCATGTCTGCCAGCCTCTACAGAGACACATACTCAACCCTGGACAGAGCCCTACTAATCCTATGGTGTGCAACATGTCTCCTCCTCTCCATTTCAGGGAACCTCCTGATCCTCCTGACCTCTACAATAGTGATCCCCACTACTAAAGTAGACCAATTCACCACCATCCTACTGAGAAACCTGGCTGTATCAGATATAGGGTATACCCTGACCCGCATCCTACCCTCCCTCCTCTCTCACGTCATGTACGGATGGGCGCTGGGAGATGAGGTGTGTAAAGTTGAGGCATACATGTATCTCGTCCCCGTGTTTGCCTCCATGTGGCTCATTCTCCTGCTCAGTCTGGTTAAAGTGTTTGTATGTCTCTTCCCTCTCTCTGTGGTGGACATCAACACGAGAACAGCCACAATTCTCTGTGGGGTTGTCTGGGTGGTATCATCGTTACCATCCTTCATTGCCATAGCAACGAGTGTACCGACCCAGGTTAACATGGAGATAGAGGTTGTGTGTGAACAGGTGCCCAACAAGACTATCCCCTTCCATTATTTGTTTGGCATCCTTACTAATCTGGAGATGTGGGTACCCTCCCTGCTCATTATCCCTTGTAACATCACCCTTTGGCAGCTTGCCAGTAGATATACCAGGTCCCACAACATGTCAAACAGGAGGGCCATTACCACCGTCCTCTCAATCTCCATCCTCTTCACCATCACCTGGATCCCCACCCTGGTAGAGGACGCCTGGAGGTTCTTTGGCGATGAAGAGAGCATACCCCTGTGGTTTAACAAGGCACACTTAAACTTTTATTTTATCAGCGCGTTTGGGAACCCCTTCCTGTACGCGTTTATCAACAGACGGTACAGGGAGGCAGTGAGGAATCAGATAGCGCTGGCTAGCATCAGCACAGAGGGGATTATTAAGAAGATAACGGTGAAGGCAGGGAGGAGTGTGACGAGTGGTAACACAACGGAGGTTAACAGTGATCAGGGAGGAGGGTAGTTACAAGGGGAGGGTGTCCCATGCTGCAATGGAGGTAACTAGTGATCAGGGAGGGGGAGGAGCTAGTAGAGGAGGGAAAACTCTGTAAATTGTTCAATGTTCAGACTTTCAAACGACTAGCAAAAACACATGAAACCTGTTGTCCCGTGTCCAAAATGAAACAAATGCTCTGCCTGGCGCCATTGCCTCAATAAGAGCGCATTGGAAATTCAAAACGGGGCCTGTCAGATAGAATGAAAAAGAGCTGTTTTTTGTTCGCTTCGTCCACAAAACAATGTAAAATAGCTGCTAAGTAGTGTATGTGGAACACCGCTCAATTGTTCGAGCTGAGTAATATAACCATAAAATGGATTTCCCACGGCTGCAGTGTGTATTTGTTGTGTAAATTATTATTTGCATTTTATTTCACCTTATTCAATGCATGTTATAATATTAATGCAATTTCCCAGTGAAACCTTCGTCCTTCACCCCGATACTGACAGGCTTAGAATCGCTATCAGAATCAGAAGGCTTTTCCTTTGATATAATACCAAGCCAGCGAGAGCAATTATGCTTTGAATATGCCAATCAGTTTTAATGGGAAACCTTTCAGAGAATCCTAAGATCTTAGTGGGTGCCACCTGTCAGTGTGGCGAGAGATATGCTACGTTGATAAGATTCTAACCTGGAAAAGTAGGGATATCTGTCAGTGTTATCAATCACATCCCTATCCACCGCCCCCATGGTGACTTGCCGGATTTGGTAGGCAGTGGTGATGTCAAGGATAGACCGGAGCTGGGTGGTGGATACAGGTCCAACCAGACCTGGGGAGGAAGGGTGTGTGTGAGGGGGATCAGTGGGCAGTATATAGGGGACCCCACACATATGTGTGAGAGAGGTGGATTAGGAAATATAGATCAGGATGGGTTATCCAGGATTAGATAGGCCAGGATACTAAAGAGTAAAGGGGGAATAACATAATATTGTGTGAGAGCTGGGGATTAGAAAATGTGGTTATCCAGAGGAGTATAGGTCAGGTTAAAGGGAGGGGGGGGGGGCTAAACTATTATTCATTGGGAATTTGGGATGGTCTTGTTGACAGGGTATAAACGGTGCAGCTTAAAATAAATAGGTAAGGGTAGGGTTATAAACGACTTGGGAAAGGTCTTTTAATCAGACATGTCAAAATGATTGTGGGGAAGAGAAGGTTTAATATGAGCATATATTGAGCACAATCAAATTCATTCTCTGTCACTGTCAGGCATCGCGCTGTCCCTTCTTTAGAAAAAAGGAGCGACGAGAGAAGTCAGGCATCACGCTGACAGCTCTGTCAAGCCTAGTTAGACAGACAGAGCTGAGTTCTTCATCAAAATGAATCAACACTGAGACTGAGAGGGGTACAATTCCGAAAACTCTCTGACAACCGTTCTTTGAAAAAAGTGAGAATAGAGGGTCAGGCCAATGCTCTGACAGAAAACTCTACTTACCAGCGACACGAGAAGAACAGTTGGATATGTGAGACATAACGTGACGTGATCCAATAACACTGCTACTCTTCGTATCCACTACCAGCCCCAACACAGACCTGTAAACAGTGGGAGGGAGTATGTTACAATCCCGATAAATTGATTCAAAAATGATAAATTCAAGTCTTGTATTGGTCATATTATTACGGGGGGAGCTGGGGGGGGGGGGGGGGGGGTCTGCGTTCAATCGATAACATTGAAAATACTTGTGTTAACCCTGACCTGTTATAGTGGGTGTTGATATGATTTGTAAAGTGTCCGCCAAGTAATCCACCAACCATCCTCTCTTGCCCAGATTCGGTGGTGAAATCAAATGCTCCAACAAGGGTTAACCTGTTGTTAACATCTCCCATTACCATGGTTACCATGATCAATACCAGTGCAGCAATAATCCCCTGCATGTTAACACAATTACAGTCCCGCTATCTACATCCAGGGATGGGGATTTAGAACTGGAAGAATCAATTTGTATATACCCGGGCCCTCGACGCCATGATTTTGAGTAACAAAAAGTGATGCCTTGTCAGGCCAATGCTGTGACCACAGTTCTAATTCTATTTGAAAGAAATGAGAATAGGGTCAGGCCAATGCTCTGACAGGTGATGCCAGAAATATCGACAAAAGAAATCTGTATTGACTGAGTACAAGCAGCACCCAGCAGCTAAGATCAAGACAGGATGAAAACAAAGTAAGATACTGACTCAGAAAATTTTCTGGAAGTAAGCTACAAAAGAGTTAAAAACAGTAGAACTGTTGACACTTGAATGAGGAACAGAAAACTACTATACAAATCTCTAAGTGTTGTGTAGTTGTACCGCTGTTTGACAAGTTGCTTTCGGTGTGATGTTTATTGTCAATGGCAGTAATTAAACGCATTATTAGTGTATGTAATAGTCAGCAATCAACATACATGAAGGCATACACACAGGGTGGTAGAAATATTATGAAGCACTAATTTCCGTGGCATAGAATGTCCGCGGTTTAGTAATATGTGCCATAATTATGCCAAAACCGCAAGGATAAGCCTTTTCTAGACAAACAGACAGACCACATGTGCCGAGAGAATTAGGACACAAACATTAGGACACAAACATTTGGACAGGGGGATTAGGAACATGGGAGCAACTTGTTGGGCATTGATCTGGGCAGCACGACAGAACAACCAACAAACTGATAGACACACGTTAAACTGAATGCTAACGAGCTACATTATATGTTGAAAGTGCAGCTACTTTATAAATAAATTGAGAGACAAAGTAGCCAGGAAGTAACTTGGTAGTCTTACTGAATGCTGCCTGTCTACACTCTACTGTCTAGAGAACAGACAGCAACTATTTCCATAGTACACACAACAACAATGAACACTATACTGGCTACGGTTCAATTCTCTCCACAAAACATGAGTCTGAACAGTACAAAGCGTACTATAAAACAAATTTTGGGTAAGATGTCAGTTTGTTCAGCTTGTGATGTGCTGCAAACATTATACAGATCGGATTGAAATAAAAAGAGAAATAAAGAGGGGGGGGGGTAAAAAGAGATGAGGGAGGAAACAATCAAAAACAGGTGTCTTGATGATCTTCCTTTATTTCTGGCTTCCTCTTACAGCTGCCGCGGCTTCATTTTCTAGTACTATCTCTTCATCTATTGACTCGCTTACACTCTTTCTCCCCCCCCCCTCTCTCTCTCTCTCTCTCTCTCTCTCTCTCTCTCTCTCTCTCTCTCTCTCTCTCTCTCTCTCTCTCTCTCTCTCTCTCTCACTCTCTCTCTATCTCTCGCCCTCTCTCTCTCTTTCTCTGTACCTTCCCGCCCGTGTACAGCTCTAGATGTGCAACTAGAGCCAACAGTAATTCACCCAATTAGTAGCACAACAGTAGAGAATGACCGAATAAAAACAGAAAGAACGTGGAGCATATGTTGACAGAGAGGAGTTGCATTGTTCATACCCTCTTTTTGGGCTGGATGCCGCACGGTACAGCCTGGACAAGTCAAAGAAGGAGTTGAAATATTGACAGAGAGGGAAAGAGAGAAAGAGATAGATAGAGAGAGAAAGAGAGAGAGAGAATGAGAGAGAGAGAGAGAGAGATAGAGAGAGATAGATATAGAGAGAGGGAGAGAGAGAGAGAGAGAGAGAGAGAGAGAGAGAGAGAGAGAGAGAGAGAGAGAGAGAAAGAGATAGATAAAGCGAGAGAGAGGTCAATGTTGATGACAATAGAAGGAATTGCAGGAGGCTAACAAAAACTATTAGCATTCAAATTATGTCGTGTATATTAGAAAACAACATGCACATAATATGTGGTCACAAGCCGGTCACACATAATATTACAGACACTGGGTATATATAAACCACATGCATGTCTGTATCATGTCACCAACTTGGTAGTTAGACAAACAAGACAATGTATAATCTGCGTACTTGCACAACATGTGCTATGTTTCATTCAAAATGCAAATCTTCTAGTGCAGGCATTCTATATATGCATGGCTCCTGCTCCAAAGAGGTAGGTAATATCTTGGCTCCTGCTCCAAAGAGGTAGGTAATATCTTGGCTCCAAAGGGCGAGGCTAAAGTGTAGACTATAACAATAGTGCCTAGAGACGCGGCATGTGAGGGCATTAGTCTTGGCAGCTGCAGAGGGAAGGAGAAGCTGAGGAGGGAGAGGAGGTATAATTTAGATCTGACAGTGCGAGATAGGATTAGAACGTGCAGCTAAAAGGCGGGAAGCCGAAAGAGGCAGAAAGAAACATCTGCATGTTTGATGTTTTACAAAAGATGCACGTGAGCATATTACACATGCTCTCTGTATTCCCACGTGTAATAACTGCCACCTGTATTAAGTGGTGGGCTAGTAATAGCATTTCCGATATAGAGAAGGACAGCTGTGATATCCTAGATATAAACTCACTGGCAGTGATCTAGCACTACATTTTCAATTTTAGGGTTACTGTAGTTCAGTATCATGTGAGTCATGATAGGGTGCTTGACCCTGATCTGACCCTGATCTGATTACCACTGGACAGTGTCCAGTGTAACGTGAGGAAACCAATCAAATATAATGATAGGGTGTTATTATCTGATTTCTGTCTACGGACAGATATATTGAGAAGACTGTAAAACACACCAATTAAAAAGTTGGGAATATAATGTCGTGACGTTACAAACAATTAATACAGTCCTATAGATATCTCGTCAACACATAGAATCCTAGAGTCCTACAAATACATGGCCCAGTTGATGATCCTCTAGTGTGTGTACCTGTATATTGCCCAAGTATTATACCCCTGTTACCTCAGCTCCATCTCACTCTCTGTGCGTCTGTTTAAACTATGTCTTCGTTTCGTCACAAATCCTCGTCATCAGCAGCTGAAAAAGAGTGGGATAATTGAAACCATTATACTCAATTGGGTAAGGATCAGAAGAGGGGGCGGGGGTTTGAAGGATAAAGTTTTATATAATTTAACAAGGCCCGGCCGTATCGTATAATGCTCGAGCTTGTTAGCTGGTAGTTATCGGGAAGTACCAACACAATAAAAATATTGTCTGTAAATGACACAAATTATCACATAGCGCATCTTTGCCGGTACATGGGGCCGTAGTTCATGTGTTAGTAGATACAATAAACCTCTTCCTCTAGTAGTTGATCATAGTCACATTTTACAGACTGATATATGACTACTAAAGGTAGAGTTTTATTATCCAATTCACTTACAAAAAGCGCCCATTGCATCGTTGAGGGCAAGTCTCTCACTATATCCCTCGTTAAAATATTCCTCTTCCTCTTCTTCCTCCTCTCCTTCCTCCATAATCTAGGGGGAATATAGTCTTGTAGGAGGGTTTATACAGGGGGTTGGAGTAGCATGTTTCTGTCGGTTTGGGCATGGAGCGAGGGGATCTATAAAAAAAATCTCTCTCTACAGAGAATAATAAATCTAGAAGAATCTGTCTGACAGCGCCGAGCAGATCTCAGTGCACTGTGAGAAATGGCGCCAACAGACAGAGAAGAAGAATTGTTGTACCTGTGAGTCGACTGTAGCGAATCGTTTCCTCTCTTTCACGTCCTGTTCTCCATCACTGATTGATGTCTCAGTGTCCCTTCTTATCCGGGCTATAGTTGCATCACACTCACTTCCCAGGTTCTTCAACACATCGTAGTTTATCTGGGGAGGGAGAGATGTAAAGGGGAGAACTGTTTGTGGTCGAGGAAGGAAGGGAAAATGGGGAGGGAGGAATGGTCAATGGGTCGGGGAAAATAAAATAAAGGGCATCCTAATTAGAAGTCAAAATAATGAAGGTGGGCATATCACACAGGTGGTTAATTTGTGTCATTGGGAAAAGACAACATAATATTCATCACATAAAAGCATATTATTCGCCTTTTTAGCAATAGCCATCAAAAAGAGTAAGGAGCTAAAAAAATAGGTAATAGGGGTATTTTTGAAGATACTGATAGGGGTGGGTAATTTCATAACGGGGGTGGAGGAAGATACCTTTGAAGATAGTTTCTTTTCCTTTATCATCTTCTCCATCGCTTCACCAGGAGTCTTAGCAGCCCCTGCACTAGTATTAACAGCCCTCTTCACTCTCCGGTATTTCCGTTTCGGTTTCGTTCTCAGTTCCTCCTCTTTCTCTCTCCTTTTCTTCTCTCGTTCCTCAAGAAAACCATCAAACTCACCCTCCTGCCATCTGCGAAGGGGATTTGGGAATTTGTACCCTTGTTCTTCTTCTTCTTATGACTTGAAATCACTGGTAGTAACAAAACAAAATGGATAATATGATGGTAAGGAGACTAATGACTATCCCAGGTTCTCTAGTTCGTAGAGGTATAACAAGGCACAGCAATTTCAATGTTCTGACTGTACATTTTATTTTATAAACAACTCAAACGTACCACGAAGACACTCTCAACTCACCTCCTCTGTTTGATTTCGATCTCCCAGGGTTTGAGTATAAAAGAGCTGATCTCACCATCATCAATATCAGACCAACCCTCCTCCTCCTCCACCTCCTCCTCTTTCTTTACTATCCGCTGTTTCTTTGGACTAGGCTCAGCAGGGTCCTATACAATCATTGTATTGGGAATAGAAACACGCAATGTATTGGGCCGGGGGGGGGGGGGGTATACCTATTCAGTTTGCACCGCGGATGAGAGTGCAAATTGGACAATAAAAAAGAGCCGGGTTTTATCCGCTAATATATGAGTAGTACTAACAAATGTGGTATATATACCGTGGAGGGAGGTGCTGCAGGAGGTCCGCTCTCTCCAGAAACATAATCTGGAATAACCCCGTACGCAGTTGCTATGCCTTTAGTCGAGGTGGGTCTGTCAGAAGGTGGGGTGGTGGCACTTTGCTGATCACTAGTGCTAACTGGAGAGGAAATATATCAGTTAGGAAATGTGCAAAATATGAACCGATTTCATTAACATTAAGGGTACGCTAACCAAAAAATTTTTTCGAGTGCAGGGAAATCTCTCACCGTAGGGTTGTAGGCCATGCCAAGGAGACCTCAAATATGCAATTTGAGCTCTCAAGTCGAATTCATATTTTTGCTACAGCTGCTTGAAAAATGAACTGAAAATAAGTTTTTGGCATCTTAAAAATACATTTGTAAAGATAGGATCATAAAAATTTGTGGATTTGAAGAGGACAAAGAGGTGAGTAGCCACAAAAAAATTTTTTGAAATCCGAGCTGATTTCCGGTCCTGAGATGGATTTCTTTTTTTTGACTTTAACGCCCTATTTGGCAAAGTTCCGAAAACATGTGAAAGCTGTAAATTGGTGAAAAGTTGCGTCTAACGATTATCTAAGTGGCCATAAATTTTGGGCGTGTCCTTATTTGAGATAAGCTGTACAGAGTTTTTTTTGTGAAAGCCGTCATTTCAGAAATAAATAAATTCCCTGTATCTCAAAAATGGCTGATCGTAGAGACCTGAGACTATGCTTAAACGATTCAGAAGGTCCGATTTTGGGGGGGGTCTTCTGAGAGACATTTTGCTCCTACTTCAACCGTTTTTGCTGTAATTGCGAAAAACAAATTCTATGAAAAGGGCAAAAGCTAAACACCAATATCCTGTAATTAGGGAATTTTGGCTAAGAAAGGACCGAAACTATGGAAAAATGTGTAACAAGCTAATTCCTTCACTATTTGGTCTATATGGGTCCCTATAATCACCAAAAACAAAATCACAAAAATCCACGATGGCGAAGATGGGTTTTTGTTTTTCGCAATTACAGCAAAAACGGTTGAAGTAGGAGCAAAGTGTCTCTCAGAAGACCCCCCCAAAATCGGACCTTCTGAATCGTTTAAGCATAGTCTCAGGTCTCTACGATTAGCCGTTTTTGAGATACAGGGAATTTATTTATTTCTGAAATGACGGCTTTCACAAAAAAAACTCTGTACAGCTTATCTCAAATAAGGACACGCCCAAAATTTATGGCCACTTAGATAATCGTTAGACGCAACTTTTCACCAATTTACAGCTTTCACATGTTTTCGGAACTTTGCCAAATAGGGCGTTAAAGTCAAAAAAAAGAAATCCATCTCAGGACCGGAAATCAGATCGGATTTCAAAAAATTTTTTTGTGGCTACTCACCTCTTTGTCCTCTTCAAATCCACAAATTTTTATGATCCTATCTTTACAAATGTATTTTTAAGATGCCAAAAACTTATTTTCAGTTCATTTTTCAAGCAGCTGTAGCAAAAATATGAATTCGACTTGAGAGCTCAAATTGCATATTTGAGGTCTCCTTGGCATGGCCTACAACCCTGCGGTGAGAGATTTCCCTGCACTCGAAAAAAAATTTCGGTTAGCGTACCCTTAACCCTTCCAAAAACAAGATCGCTAGCGCAGAGAAGTCACAATAAAAAACAATATCGTACCTTCCTTTGTTTAATGAGGGACTCTGGTGAAAACAATATCGTACCTTCGTTAGTTGGAAAGGCAGGTGCCCTGTATAGATTTGAGGAGTCCCCACCTCCCTCCAAGTTAACAGCTGCATCCTGATACTCCTTTTCCAGCTCATCTTTGTAGGAAGTCAGCTCTTCCTCAACCTTCGCAATCTCATCCTGAGGGGAAAACGTTGAATATTTTACCAAGAGTTGTTTGACACTCTCTCACCACTCCCCGTGTAGTGGTGAAGGGAGGGTTAGAAAGAAAAAAACCAAGAGAACCAGCCATCGCCAGTAAGTGATTTCTTGTAAATAAATGGGACGGGAAGAAACAAAACAGTGAGAGACACTTATATCCAGGGGAGATACCAAACAATACAGATACAGTATTTACTTGGTGATGAAATCCCCTATTATGCTTCGCAGGCTTCGTTTAGCCGCGCTTCGCGCGGCTAGTGTAAGGGGTGACTGCGTCACCAAAGTATTTACCTCTTTCTGTTTGTGTCTTATTTTGAGCATCTTGTAGGCTGGTGGGTCCTCCTCCTCCCCCAGATCCACACTCTCAAACTCCTCAATACTCAACTTACTGCTGGGCGTCTCTGAAAACTCACGCAACCTGAAAATAGGGGGCTTTAGGTTTTAAATAGAATAATTAGGACTTCTAATCCACATGAATTGAATGATGTGTGTCAGTGTACCTTTTAGATATAGTATGGGTGTTATTCCGGACAATCTTGGCTATATCGCTGAGGTTCCGACTGCACCCGTGGAGTCTACACGCTACTACGAGGGCAGCACCACAGAGGGAGCTGGGTCTTCTACCTGTCGCCATCCAGTCACGCTTCATACGGGATACCAACCTGGAGGAGGGGGGGGGGGTAGTAGGGTTGATTAGGGTTGATAGGTGAAGGATTGAGGGGGGGGGGGGGGGTAGTAGGGTTGAGGGGAGAAGGAACCAGGGGGTATTAGATTAGGATTGAGAGGAGGAGGAGGAAGACTAATTTCATTCCTTCAAGTATAACATAGCAGTATAGTACTACTTGGTTATTCGGCCTGTTAAACAACAGTATTAACTTGACAGTAGTATCAACATCCAGACTCTATCCATTTACTGGCCAGTAGACTAGTTGCTGCCCGATATTTATTGAGAGCCAGTTAATCAATAGATCTATTGAGAGCTAGTAAATAGACAGAGTGGTATCTGCTGTCTTCTAGTACAATAATTGTGTCTAACAGTGCTCCGTCATAGCTCTACCGACGAAAGAGCACAAGGGTCAAGGGTGGTGAGTTATTGATACCCTAGTGCCCCACTGAACCCCAGAGGTAAATTTCAATTCTCACACAAGTGTGGTCAATGTGGTAAAGTTCAAGTCTCACCTCATGGCAGTAACACAGATGACATCGCCCTTATCACCCAGTTGGAGTCTCTGTGCATATCTGTTAATGAACAAACAGGGGTCCGCAGCAGGGAGCTTGATACATAGTGCGTGGCATAGTCTTGTGTAGACTCTCAGTAGATTAAACATGTTCTCCTGTAGAGAGGGGTGGGATGATTAGGATAGGCTTGAGGATAAGGATGTGATTGAAGATTAGGAGGGGCTTGAGGATAAGGAGGGGCTAGAAGATTAGGAGGGGCTAGAAGATTAGGAGGGGCTTGAAAAGGTAGATGGGAATGTTAGGATGACATGAGGTAACGTGTGGTGTGTGTGCTTGTTGGGGGGGGGGGCACTTACGTGTATAATTTCACTAAAATCCAGGAGGATATGTGGGGTATTCTCTGTCCTACAGACGATGTAGAGACATGCTGCACACACATGACACTTCCTCTTCCCCTGCAGGATCCTCTTACTGGGTGGGGGGTGGAATCAGACGCGGAGGGGACTCATAATAGGGAATCGGACGGGACCGGGTTGGTGGTTAGGAGATGATTCATAATAGGGACACAGTGAATATATCGTCTATCATTTTATTACTGTCTCACATCCTGCACTAATCAGGGGCGGGGGCACTAACCTTAGAGCCATTTTATAGAACATCACTGCACTTTCAATGTGCTGTTGGGCGAGTTTTAGACGGTTAGCAATGCACACCATAACTCGAGTTGCTTCCTCCACTATCTTTCTCTGGCTGTTCTTGTTGCAGCCTGTGTGGTGATTGGTCGGGTGATTGGTCGGTTGGTTGGTTGGTTGGTTGGATGGTTATCTAGTCTGTTAAACAGAATGATAGTAACTATCTAGTCTGCTAGATAGTTACTACTGAACTACTGAACTACTATTCTACTAATCAAATTCATTTCTTGAAAATAACTCACTCACACAAGATCAGATTTTCTGTGATTGGATACTCAAATACAGAAGTTTATAAGCTACTTCCTAGGGTATAGTAATGCCATTCGAATTGATTCAGTATTCTTCAAGCTGACAGCTAGTCTCTGAGACTGTCGGAATAATAAACGAGAAAGGGTGACCCAGAAAGGGTAACTAACCGAATTTGTTGGGCAGGTTACCACCCCCAATAACATTTCCATCATCAGTCACCAGTGAACCCATGAAGTGCTTCCTACCTCCACCCCCCTCTCCAAAGGCCATCTCTGACACTATAACCTGAGGGGGTGAGTTGGGGGTGAGGATCTCTCTCTCACTTTTGTAATTGGGTACTGCAGTGATGTCATTGCGGCAAGATCTATGTACAAGACACAAGTTGTATTAACTAGACGGTGTAAAGTAAAGTATATCTACCTGGTCCTCCAGTACGTTTCCACATCCCATACAAATGGTGTAACCCAAAGCTCCATCCTCATCGACCTGGCTACTACCACAGTTCCTGCATGGTGCCATGGCGATGATGGGTTGCTATGGTGATAGGTTGCTATGGGGATAGGTTGCTATGGTGATGGGTTGCTATGCGACACCCTATCTGATAGTTGGATATGGCTCTCTTCTCTGCGGGGTCGTTACATTTCGCTACTGATAACAAGAGTGGTTTAGAGGGTTTAGTTGAAAAAGGAGATATCACGGTGGAGGCGGATTCATTTATACCGACAGCAAATTTGGTCCTAAATACTCCCATAATAATAAGTTTACCAGAATGTCAAAGCACAATATATTAGATAAATTCCATAAACTCACACACACGGTATTATAGAGCTCAGCTCGACAATCAAAATTGAAATTATTTGTTGAATTAACACCAAGGTGTTCTATCTAAGGTTAAAAGCAGACATGGGCTGCCCCCCAGTGCTGCCTCCCACGTTCTTCCTCTGTTTCGTTTGTCTCATTCCTTTCCGAGGTCCGCCCTGATCCTGACCCATATTTGCAGGTTCCTCGGGTGCTGGAGCGAATATCCATGGTTTAATGATGCCAGTCCAGAGTTTTCCGAGGGCAAATAGGGGTATAATCAGCCACAGGTACCTGGAATACGGGGAATGGGATTTAGTGTGATGCCCGTGCGTCAAAACCAAATTAGAAATCCCAGAATAACTTGTAAGGCACTGGCTGTAACTTCGAGCGACGCGGCCTCACTACACGGCCCGGTGCGGAGAGGTCGGTCTTTAAATATGAGACAGAGAATAACGAATACATCGCATGTGCAGACAATTGGTAAAATGACTCACCAACAGTAGTCGGAGAAAAGAGAGAGAATGGTCACTCCTGCAGTGACAAGTAAAATATCCTTTAGGTAATCTGTTAGCCCTCCGTCCATGTTGAGATCAGTCCCTCCCGCTGCCGCACTGGACATTGACCTGCAATTGGTACTGTTAGCCGGGGGGGGGTCAACTGGTCTGAAAAGGTTTGGTCCGGCTCGAAGATTTAGTTTGTGTGTCACGGAAATCCAATTTAGAAAGTCTGTATAGACCCTTTGAAATCGGAAATATCTACATTTCAGTGTCCACTGTCCAGTGTAGACCATCTACAACCCGATACGTGTGTATGTTGGACATGTACTACCTACCCATAAGTGAGGGAGAGGGTTGTTGCTGCTGAGATGGACATGAAAACATGGAACCACGAGAAGCCAAGGAACCACCGGACTACTGCGTACACAACTAATGTAGCACTAACCACACTCTTATAGAACCTGTAGTAATTATAAGGGTCGTGTTACACAAGTTGATGGGGATGTTACATAAGGTAAAGGAATCACTAATACTCAACCTCAGATAGATGTAGTCAAGAAATTTGTTATATATCAAACTCACTTTAACGTTTCTGCATTTGCAGCCCGAATCTCCTTCTCTCCCTTCGTCCTCTCCTTTCCCATGTCTAGTGAACAGGGAAACTGGTTAGCAAAACGTAGCGTGTAAACAGTTTGGTGACGCGGTCACCCCTCCACTAGGGCCGCGCGAAGCTTATAACATAATAGGGGATGTCATCACCAAGTAAACAGTAGAAAATGGAAATCAATTGAGGTATAAGATATATTAAAAATACAGTTAACAAACTATCAAAACGAACAGATTAAATATATTTCGGTAGCTACTAAAGAGCAATAAAGTCGGGCTGAGCGCTAATTGGTACAACTGTTTCCCCTCCCTGTATTGTATCATCATCTTTACTACTCAAATCATCTTCTTTCGAATTGTTCATTACTGATTCTTGATGCTTTGCTCTCCGTTCCTTCTCTGTTTCTTTATCTTTTGTTGAGGCAACATAGGGGAAGTCAGTGCTGGGTCGATCAAGGTTTCGTAAGTGTGCAAGGTAGTTTTCTCGTTCGATGGGGTATCCCCGGGCATCAGCCACGGCAGATATTGCCTTTTCGGGGGCCCAACCCTCACATTGTATCAGGAACCTAGTTGGAATAAATGTGGGGTCAGGGGGAGTCTTTCCTTGATCAAGCATGTCTATTGTCTATTAGTAGCAAGCTGGAACATAGAAAGGGGCAAATTGAACAGCGCGAGAGAGATACTGATTTGTTCACACTGACCTGGTGATCATGTACCCTGTTCTATTAACTCCATGAGTACAGTGAACCAGGATCAGGGCATTAGGGTCAGGATAATCGTGGTAGAAATTGTAGATACTATTACGGAACACCTCAAACAGATCATCTGAAGGGTTCACATGTCCAGGACACCTGATCGCACCGAAATGAACATGCGACCTGAGAGGGAGGGATTTTAGAGGTAACTGTACCATGATTACCATGGTTACCACAAAACATACCTTTCAAATTCATGTGGGTTGTAGTATTTTGGTGTGTTGGTGAGGTTCAATACGAGGCCCACGTACTTCCTCCCACCTGTCATGTATGAGACAGCCTCCAGGCAATCATCAGGGGTGAACCTGATGGGAAGAAGAATGTGAGTGAGTGGCGGCATTTTCCGAATATTGTCAGATATTATGAACAGAAAGGGAAGATGTTAACAGCATCTCGATATCTAGGGGAATGACACATGAACAACTAGAAACAGAATATACAGGGGTATTGTACACTGTATATTGTACATTGTACAGGGGTATATTGTACCTGTCTTTGGTGATGTCATCACTCCTCTTCCTATGGATCTCTCTCTTTAGGGGAGTTTTGCAGGCCACAATCCTCGTATTAGCAATCTCCCTTCCGAGAGGAGTGTAGTCTAACCAGCCAGAGGGTGTCTTACCTCCACCTCCACCTCCACCACGGTTATAGTGTGACATTAATCTGTTACATGCTACAAGGGTAAGGTATTATTGAGGTTGGGGAATGTGGACAGGGCTGGGGAGTTGAGGGGAGAAAGAGTAAAACGCAAAAACTTAGTTTGGATTGGAATTGTCATTATAGAAAAAATAAATTGAATTAAAAGACTCTCGCCTGGTCTATGAGCCTCGATCTCGTGGCTGCTTCAGCACATGCAACTCTGCATGCAGCTATATTACTCTTTTTACTACCCTTTCTCTACGATAGATTCCCGTTAATCTCGCGTAAGTCAAGTATGTGTGTTGTCAGAAAATACCGTGGGGAAATAGTAAATTATAGTGGTCATTGGGTTGCCTGTTATCACCCATCAGTCACACGTGAATCCACGGTCCAACATGGCAAATAACTCATGTGTATCTAGGTCACATGACGTATACAACTCCTCGCCTCTCTCTCTCTAGTACTGCAGATATGCTGAATAATACGAGCCGTAATTTAGTAATAGTGTTTGTGAGCTTGTCCCTGGATGCAAACAAGACGTGTCAAAACCCTGACACATATCACCACCCTCTCAAAACATGTTTATTATAAGGGTATTTCCCTCTTGTCCCTGGTAACATTAATTAAACATCACCTCCTCTAGTCGACTCTGCTTACTTGTATAGCAACTGCAAACCTTGCTCTTCACTGGACCCCCACTGGTTGCACTGCTCGCGATGGTACTCCGGTACAACTTCTTTCGTTTCCGGGTTGTATCCTTGGTTCGAGATAGGAGGTCCTCGATCAGGGATATGCGCTCGATGGTATGGCCCCGTGCCAGGTCCACCTCGTTAATCGCGTCCTCGGGAGTGAGGCCCATACAGTCGATTAGATACCTTGATATCATGTAGCCTGTAGTTGGTGAGAGATGTGTTAGTAGGTTACACACTTCCTGGAAGTAAAGTTTCCGAGCATGAACAATCTACACAAGAGGTCCGGGCGAGAACATGGTCTAATGAAAAACCATGATCTTCCCGGTATAATAGCTGTCTGGTTTGTACCTCAATAAATTCTCTCTGAATTAAATCGAAGGAGGTTCGAACACTAGATACCTGTTATGTTGACTCCGTAGGTACAGTGGACCCCGACAGTGTAACCAGGTGGACTCGTCTGAATAATATCTTTGAACCTACTAACAAATTCCTCGCTTGGTGGTTTGTCCGAGGGGCAGGGTATTTTGTAGTGTATCATACCGTGATGGGCAAACTCCTGGGAAATTGGGAAGTGTTTGGAAGAGATTTGGAGAGGGAACTGGGGAGTTTGGAAGAGATTTGGAGAGGGAATTGGGGAGTTTGGTAGGAGGCTGAAGAAAGGATTGAGGGAATTAGGAATTTGGAAGGGAGTTTGGAGACTTGTTTGGTAGGGGACTGCAATAGAGAGAGGGAGATACCTGTACTGAGTAAAGTGATTCTGTGCTGGTCAAGTCAATAACGCATCGAACGTGGTAACCTCGAGTCTGTAAGGAGAGAGAGGAGATGTATTATACAGGAAACACATACACACCTTTTTTGTCTTCACCCTATTACACACACGTACACCCTTTGTACACCACCTCTCCTACTTCACACGCACTCTCGCTCTCTCTCTCTCTCTCTCTCTCTCTCTCTCACGCTCTCTCTTTTACAGTCATAACCTTTTTATATCTCGCCCTCTCTCTCACACACTTTTGTTTCTATATCTCACTCCCCTAAATCTCTCTCGTCTCTACTAACCCGAAGTGCTGCTATAAGATCCACTGGGTTGAGTTGGTTTGCTAGAGGTGTTTTCATTGCCAGTAAACAGGTCCCTCTCACTTGTTTATTAAACGCAGTAAACCTCTCCCATCTTTCTGGTATACACGATCCTCCCATGCTACATAATGAATGGATTAGATTACCAGATATATTAGGTTTTAGGGTACACTCAAAACATGTGTAGTTGCGAAACTATACAGCCGCTAATCCTCTACGCAACGCTACGCAGAGTGGAGTGTGACCGTTCGCGCGCCGAGAATACCTCAGCCGAGGGTTGGCGCGTTCCAGTCAAGTAGAGAAAGGGCGCGTAAAGTGGCACATTCACTCTCTTCAATCTTCAAGTCAGGTCTTCAGGCGCGTACACACACGCACACACACTCGCAAATTGGAAAACGGGAAACAGGCTGGGAAAATGAGGTGTACTCTCTGAACCTAGTTGTTATGTTCTAACCCTTCTTTACAGTTGTGAAAGGACGGAGCTTGCGAAAAAGGGGTCGAGCTAGGCAAGAACCTAGTTGGTTACGATTAGTCGACCTCAGAGTCTTGAAAGTAACACTGTATAGCTCCAAAAAGGTTGGTGGATAACCGGGACTGCAAAAAAACGTGCTAAAGTAATGATATAATTTTTGCGAGAAGAGAACAAACATTTAAAGATCAGCAAAAAAGTGGAAAAATGACACGATTTTTGATGAGAAATGGGAGAAATTGCCGAAAATGAAAAATTTACAGCACAAGTAAAGCCCCGAAATTTATAAATCAAAAATGCGGATATCAATCGTGAATAGCTAACTAACTCACTTGTACGAATTCACTATTCAGTGTTTTGAGGTTACTAGGATTCCAGCCGTGAACAACCCGTTTTTAGATCTGTGTCACAATACACTTGAACTGCTCTGTATCTCCAAGTTTTACCGGTTCCAAGGCTGTGTAGTTGATGAAGTTTGTACTAGAAATGGTGATGGCGGGAAAAACCAGCTTAGTATTCCAGGTAGTTGATGCCGTGTTAAATGATTTATGTATAAAGTAGTCGCTTAACATTTCATACACCATAACGATGGACAAAGCTCCAAGTACAGCGACTAAAACCAAAGGATCTTACACTATCGTGACCGAGCTCTCTCCGCCAACACCTCACACAGTCGCTGGCGAGGTCCTGGAATCCAAACAGAAAAGGGTCTTCACCGAGAACCGTCCCGGGACAAGAAACAACCCCTTCACTCGAAGGGTTGTCATTTCCCCTGTTATGTTAGTTTAGAACAACCATCTAGAAAACCAGCCAAGTTCTTGTAGTACAGCCGGGGGGGGTTCAGGATAAATGGTTCGGACGTATATGCCACTTAAGGGGGTGGGTGTTTTTTCAAAATTGCCACTTAGTGTTTTTCGCTAAATGGTCATTTTTTGGCCAAATTTGGTCAATTTTCGGCCAAATTTGGTCAATTTTCGGTAAAAATTGAGATTATTCGAGGTGGACCTGAAACATTTTCAATTTTCAAAATTCAAATTTCAATTTTCTCGCGCGCGAAAATTTTTTCTGGAAATTTTTTGGTTTTGTTCCCAGAAAACAGCCTAAATTTTGCCATTTTTTGGGCAAAAAAGCTAGTTTTTCGGTAAATTTTGGGGGTTTAGGGG
Organism: Hormiphora californensis; assembly: GCA_020137815.1. Lineage (NCBI taxonomy): Eukaryota > Metazoa > Ctenophora > Tentaculata > Cydippida > Pleurobrachiidae > Hormiphora > Hormiphora californensis. Next base: position 1,826,953 of record CM035356.1, on the reverse strand, counting down.
TCTATTTGGGGTTTGACCACTAAAAAAACCTGATTAAGTGGTCAATTTTAGGGGGTGGGGGGGTCCTTTTGGATTTTGACCACTTAAGTAATTTTTAGGCATATACGTCCGACCACTTAATCCTGAACCCCCCCGGTACAGCCGCTTGGTGGAAAGGGGTTTTACAGTAAATCGGGGTGTCCGTTATATCGGGGTGATATATACCGTATTTCAGTATGATTTTTTCCCTGCCCGGGTGGATGCCGAAGGCATCCACCCGGATGCCTTTTTACTTTGTAAAAAGGCATAGCAGGGTTAGAATTCGAAAACGACATTTTGATATACTAACTAATCGGTAGAGGGACCGTTTTGGTCACACTTTCGTTGCGAGGGGCAACCCGGTACCACCCAGTGTACTCAGCGTAGCAACTGAGCCGCGCACACAACAACAAGGTACTCCTTTATCAAAACTTACAATGACACAGTTTGATGGACGTGTATGCGCGCGCCACTCAACAAAACATGAATAGCGCTGCCGCGTGTTTCGCGTGTTACATACACATTGTCATCTTGCGAGTCGAGTGTGAGAGGTTAGATAAGTAGTTAAGTTGGAATGTCAAAAGCTGGTTAGCAAGTGTCATGTGAGTAAGTATACTGACAGCTAGATCGTATGCATCTCACATTACATTATGACCAAGCCTTGATACTGTTGTCAGTTAGTGTTGACAGTGACACGTGAAACGGGAGGGCAGGGAAACACAGCATTATGAAACATAATGCAATGATTCTTGTTATCACGAACTTGAGTGCTACCAGAAACCACCACGTCTTGTACGTCTTGTACGTAAGATCATTTACGCTATAAACTCGTTATTCCCAAACTGTAGCAGAATTATATTCAAACTTTCATCAACTACAACGTAAAACTATTTATTGGGGATGACAGTGAACTGTATGAGTCGAGTGCTGTAAATACACATAATTTGGGTGACAAGTCCCATGTTCACAGTAAACAGTTGTAGTACATGTTAATGTAGACCCTCACCTACCACGTACAAGTGGTGGTTTCTGGTAGCACTCGAGCTCGTGTTAAAATATCTCCAGGATCATCTATAGCATTCATTTTCTCTACCATGTATGTACTATGCAATCTCATATATGAGATAGAGACTTAAAATTTTAAACTGGAGTCCCATATATTCCACAATATTCTTCTGCAGATCCGATCAGCTGCATGTTCATTTTCTCGCCACTATAATTTTCGCTTTCTCTTTTATCTGAATCACATAATTTGGGCGACAATTCCCAAGTTCACTGTAAACAGTTATAGTACATGTTAATATAGAACTCCAAGATCATGGACTTCTACATAATCATATGAGCATCCACAAAGATCAGCGCTGACCACTCTGATATATCTTAACAATTAACATTAATTCATTGCCTAGTATCCTTTTTCCTATTTGGTGTGAGTAAAATGTGTTTTAATCTAGCAATTGGCCTGGAAAAATATCTTAAGTGGAACCGAGCAAGTGAGTATAATTGCGCACGATTATCCATGAGACGATATGACTATCCTGTAAGCCCCTATTATATTGGGAACATCCAACCTTCCATTTAGATTTGGTTTCCCAGGTGACTGCTGATGCCAAGTCTAGCTGCCACAGCACTCGAAGAGGTCTGCGTGAGCGTGAGACCAACGTGGCTTTTGTTCGCTCTGTCTTCCTTTTTACCTGAGCTGCTTGAGTTCGTTGTTCTTTTCTCGGTCTCGTTTATAGGTACTAGTAAGCCCGCTCGCCCTACGGGCGAATGTCGGGGATGGTCAATGGTCAATGGTCATACAGTAAACTAAGCAAATAGTGTAGTGTCATTTGAAATTTTTTTAAATCAGTAAATTTATCAGGTAAATTAACCACAGCGATTCCTTCGACAGAAAAACCACGGGTCCTCTTTTGCCAGGTCCTGAAGTATTTTATGAAGGAGCACATTTGCAAACGTATTACTGCCATTTCTTATTAGTGCTATTGATACTTTGTTATTACGTGTGTTGACAACATTTTTTGAATAATAATCACCTCTTTTGTAGGATTCTATCACGTAGTCTATAGGCGTCAGCGCCAGTTTGGGACATATGGCTCCTCCAAACTCGCTGGCGATTGTGTTGAAGTTGAGTAGCCATGTTCACGAAACGTGGTGAACAGGGGGTGAACAGATCAAATCGAGCAAACGATCAATCACACAACCGGCAGAGAGATGAATCAAGGATGCACGTGCAGTTTAAGGCTCAAGCTGGCAGGTTGCCAGGGTCCCTCTAGGGACAACACGTGCAAAAGGCCATTTCCAGGAATTTTGTGCCATATTTGGTAAAAATACCATCACCCATCATTTCCCTATTTGCTTTAATAATAGTATGATGTATAGTAAGCTGAGAGGAAACAATTTCTTCCGTTTTCTCTGACTTTCTGCACCAGTTCTTGCCTTGCTCGGTCCTGTCTCACCTCGCCCTCCATTCTACAAACCTAACGGAGGATTAGAACAAACCCATTAATTATACCTGGACGTTGGGATTCTAACAGCAGTAATTCTAATTACAGGAGAAAGCCCCACTGATTGGAAATGCTTATCTCTGGAGTGTCAAAATATCAAGGTAAATAATTTGAAACATTTTACATAACTAGCGCACCCGTTGGGTGCACCTCAAGTAAGGGCTTTTTGATAACCCACCCGGCTTCGCCGGGCGGTTCTTTTCGCCCCTTTCAACGTTAATAGTCTAGGCCAAATCGCGAAAATCAATTTCTCGCGAAAATCAATTTCTCACGAAAATTGATTCCTTCAGTGGCTAAAAAACTAACGAATTCTTTTAGTGGCTAAAAAGTAAAAAACTAACATTAGTCTTTACAGGATTCCATTGAATCTCCGTGTGATGTGCCCGACTGGGAACAAGACATTGATTTCTACTGGGTACCCCATTCACATCGCACATCCTACATCTTGGACTTCAACCTCACCTGTGCATCTCCCCTAATCAAGGACACCGTGGCGTCCATGCCCATGGTTGGAGGACTGTTAGGTGTTTTCTTGGGAGGATTGATGTTTGACTTGGTCGGGGCCAAGAAGACTGTGCTTTGTGGGAGCGCTGTTGTTTTATTATCGAGTTTTGGAGGAGTGTTTTGCAATGGTTACCCGCTACTAATGACAGTAAGATATGGCCAGGGCTTTGGGACTTATCTGGCGCTCAATGGCCCATATGTCCTCGCCTCCGACCTGATTCCCTCAAGGTAACTAATAAACTGAAATTTAGTTTTACCCAAGGAGTATCTTTTGAGTATCCCTACGAACCAATGAATTTTTTATTTTCAGGTTTAGAGAAGCCACAATGGCCATAGGTATGATAATGCTGTCGGTTGGCACAGTGCCACTTGTTGCCACGAGTCTCGTTTCTGACTGGAGAAAATCCTACTACACGACAATCATCTATTATTTGATATTCAACCTACCCCTCGTATTCCTGCCTGAGTCCCCTCGGTCTGACATAATCAGGGGGAAGGTGGCCCAGGCTGAAGCTTCTTTTCGGAGGATTGCACAAATTAACAAGACAGAGTGGAAGGGGTTCGACAGTGATCCTGACAGTAGTCAAAGGAGGGTATTGGAAAACGAGCAAGAGGAAGTTAGTATTAAAGATCAATTGTTAACTTTTCTTTTACATAAAATCCTGTTCCTAGAAACTCTTGCTCAGATATTCTTGTGGTGGGTTATCCAGTTATGTTATTATGGGATCAACTATGCGTGGGATAAGATCGTTCCCGTCGCTTCAAGTGGGTATTTCTTTTCAATGGCGGTCCAAACTGCTGCAAATATCGCATTCGTGCCTGCAATGAGGGCTTTAGGTAGACGGCGATACATGGCATGGTCTTTCGTCATTGCTGCCTTGCTCCTCGCCATTGGAGGAGCAACAAGCACTGCCCAACTGGGAAACAAAGGATGGACAGTCGCCAGCATTACGAGCATTTTGGCACAGTTCTTTATCTGTGGTATCTACACGGGCATATGCTTATGGAATATAGAGCTACCGCCCTGTACCCACACTGGAACCGTTATTGGTCTTTGCTCCTCCTCGGCCAAGATCTTTAGTATGGCATGCCCGTTTCTGTTCGGCAGCTTGGTGGATGCTACCGGGGGCTTCGTCGTCTCATTTTCAATCATGGTTGGTCTATGTTTGGTTGGGGCAGTGTTGTCTTATCTCCTGCCGGAGACCCTGGGGCAGCCAATCGCAAGTTCACCCGAAGAAGTGAAGCAACGGAGGCGTCTTGGCAACCAATACCATGGTAACAAGATTTTACCGCAGGATAACACTCCCTTGGGTGCGGAGGATTTGTAGAATATAGTGCAGCATTCGCACCCCGATTTACTGGGAAGCTCGGTTTTGATTTTGCAACAGTGTGCTCAGATCGGGTCGATGCCGCCAGACAGGACCCGGCGAGGTTGGAATAATTCAATACTGTTCTGACTTTCGAAATCGGGCGGGCGAATGACAGGAAGTGTGAAGCTATTGGATTAGGGGGGTAGGTCGGAAAGTTTAATAGACTCTCTTACCCGGATGAGTTCAGAGAGGCTGAAGGGGGGGGTTCCCATGGTATACTTTGGTATACTTTGGTATACTTTGGTATATGGAAAATCCCAAAAAATTATGTGGAAAGTACCAAAGTATACCAAAGTATACCATATCTTTTTAATAGTTTTACGTACTTTAAAGTGTTAATTTACAACAGTTAAGGCTTTAAAACATTGTGTATAAACTCTCTTAACTCATAAAATTGGACATTGGTGCTAAATAGACTAAATTCATAGAATCGCGGAAAAATATTTTGCCTATAAAATGGTGAGTCAGAAAACTGGGGTTTGACAAATTGGGACCCATTTGAGTATGATAAAAAACTTTTAAAAAGTCAAGAAAATGTTCAAATAGTATTTGGTAAAGTCTCCAAAAATTTTTCAAAAATTGCCTTCACCGGGAATCGAACCCGAGTGGCAAGCCTAGAAGCACTAGCCGGATGATGTAACAAAAACGTAAAAATCGGTTTAATAAGCGTTATATTACCAACTTATAAAGAAATAAGGATGTAGTTTTACAAATTTAGTCATTTATGTTAACTTATCGCTTGAATTTTACCTTTTTCAAAATTTTTATGGTATACTTTGGTATACCTTGGTATACTTTGGTATACTTTGGTATACTTTGGTATATGGAAAATCGCTGAAAAAGTTGTGGAATGTGCCAAAGTATACCAAAGTATACCATGGGAACCCCCCCGGCTGAAGCGTTTGTTTATGTGGATGTCTCGACATGATTAGTCAAACTATTTTGAAGATTGAAGATAATTATTTAACAGTAGTTACTTTTGATTGTCAATCCTAGAATATTCTAATCCGTGTTTATTAATTTCAGCTACGGTGATACGAGTCTTTATATGTAACACCTTTACGGCCCATTAAAACTGAAAATTCAGCAGTACACTTAATTTACAAAATAAATGAGTCCCACTAAAACACTGCCAAAAATCAGCCAAGCGAACTGAAGCAGATTATTACAAAATGTTAGAATCACTCTACAAGTGGACTCATCTTGTATCCTACACAGACCAGAGTAACAGGAACACGTGAATATCCGTGACGTAAATGGGGGGGGGGGAGAGAGAGAAAAAGAGGGATAAAGATAGAAAGATAGGGAAGGAGAGAGAAAAATGATAAAGATAGAAAGCGGAAGAGATACTAACGGAATACGAAAGATACACACATGCGTCATCATCATCATCACTGCGAGCTGGCAGGGTGAAAACAAAAAATCCGACTTTATTATCATTATCAAATCTATAAAACAATACTCAATTTTCTGAGTACAAAATACGGTAGATGGGGTGGTCCGTGGGGCTGTTAAAAACGATGCACAAAAGTCAAAAATGAACAACGTGGGCGCTTTCTGAAAAATCAAAAATTAAAATTGAAAAGTGAGTGGAACTTTTTATTTTTATTTTATTTTTTTAAACAACATGACAGGACGCGCGTGGGCGCGGCGTAAATTTTTGTTTTGCGCGTTCTAAAACACTTGCGCGGCGCGCAATGAAAGGGTCATATTTTATACATATTTTTAACGTTGGTCAAAAAAATTTGGGCGTTTAGAGTGTCAGCACTCACGCATTTTAGGGTTAGGGCTAAAGTAGGGTTAGGGCTGGGGTTCGGTTTGGGGCTAGGGCTTGACATTTCCTATCAGATAAACTTTGGACTAGCCAAAACGGTTGAGTGGTTTGGTGGTTAGAGTCATTTTAGTGCAGGGTACTTTTTTGGTAGTGAGCATCTGTAAACAGGCCAGCAAACACCCAGATCGTAACGGCGCCCTGATGGCGACGCGAGGAAAGATAAAATTAAAAATCTGGATTTCTTGTGTTTTGAGTGTCCGCAGACCGCAATCATGGTTTTATGGATAGGGTCAGGCCTCAGGTTGTGGTTAGGGCTGAGGTTGTGGTTAGGGCTAACTTGAGATTTCCTATCAGATCCCGGTGAATCCGGGTCCGACTGTATATGATAATATGGTCACGGGACAAATTTGTTTATTTTGTTAACTTAGTGATAAATAAAAAGATTTTAAGAAAGATTACAAGGAAATGAATGCTGTCTATCACCATTCACCATACATTTAAAGGGAGATCGAGAGTTACTCGACATATAGTTGCTCGTAATATAGTGCAGGGGGGGGGGGGGGCCGCGTGAATTTAATATCCATGTCCTAAATAAACACGTCCGACTTTAATGTCCCTGGGACATTAAAGGACATTAAAAGACATTAAAAGACATTAAAAGACATTTAATTAAAACATGAATTTTCAACTATTATTAAACTAAAATGGCGTTTTCAACCACTTAATATTTACTCCTAATGTCCCCTCTATCGATTCCAACCAATACCATAGATGTTGGGGGTGATTACGCATCATTTTAGGGTGGCCCGGTACCTCGAAGCGAACCCCGGAAATTTTGAAGTTTTGGACTAAATTTCAAGGTTTTCAAGTAAAAATAGCCCCGATTTTGATGAAACTCAGTCAGAATGGTCTTTGGTGTCTAATTAGAAGTCAAAAAATTTTTAAATGCTAAATTTAGGTTTTTCTAGGATTTTTAGGTTTTTTTGCTTTTATGGGTTTCAGGAACGTCCTAGAACAAAATAAACAGAACCATCTTTCTCGGCGTGAAATTCTGCATCGATTATAGTGGCTATAAACCTGTCTATGACGTAAGGTAAAAACCTTTGGTTAAAACATGTGGTAAGGTTTTTTAGGTTTTATTCGTTACACAGACATCGCTGATCAAAATGGTTTTCACTAAAATGATTTCCGCATCATCAATACACGTCGATTGAGTACCTATAACATGGTTTTCTGACAAGAGGTTCGCCCGGTAGCCTAAAACATGTACCCGCCCCTATAACATGTACCCGTTTGGGATTTTTTGGGATAACTTCTTAACCTTACGCCATAGAAAGGTTTATAGCCACTATAATCGATGCAGAATTTCATGCCGAGAAAGTTGGTTTTATTCATTTTGTTCTAGGACGTTCCTGAAACCCATAAACGCCAAAAAACCTAAAAAACCTAAATATCGTAAATTTTGGGTTTGAGCACTAAAACTTTTTTGACTTCTAATTAGACACCAAACACTATTTTGACAAAATCGGGGCTATTCTCTACTCGTTTCATAAGATGATTTTGAGATATCGTCTAGGCTAGAATTATGCACATGTAAAAGAGGCACCGCACCCACAGCCCACACAAAAGCAAGCCTAATCACCACTGAAAACTAATAAACATTCATTGGAATCGAAAGATGGGACCTTTAGTAGTACATTGGTGGTAGATATGTTTGGTAACACATTTTGAAATGGCTTTTGGAAGTTATAATTTAATGTCTTTTAATGTCTTTAAATGTCCTTTAATGTCTTTTAATGTCCCAAATTACCCCGGACAATTTAATGTCCCAAAAATCGAGGGACATTAAAGGACATTTTAATACGCGGCCCCCCCCCCCCCCCGTGCATGGGTTGTTGGGAGAGAGAGATATCATTCATTGATGGGAGAGAGAGAGAGATAAAACAAAGTGATAGAGATAGCGAGAGAAAAGGAAAAAGACAGGGAGCAAGACCGATACTTGCATTTAGCAGCTTTGTAACGGTTTTATATAGTCGAAGGGAGAGGCTTGTAGGTGATCATGTTGGTTGTGTTTGATGGATATATCGATCTCTGTGAGATACAATCATAAAGAGGAGGGGGTGTTGTAAAAAATACCGTCTCATTATGGGCTAACATGTTCAGAAATGCAGATATTATTTAATGCAATCCAAATTGGATTCCAATTCAAAGAGCGCCGGAGAGACATGACATATTGCTGATTGAGATTAGGACATATAATGAGTTTCGAGACAGGGAGAGGAGGATGGTTAAACAGTGATTTAGGGATTGTAGGGAGAGAAAGGGGGGAAGAGAGGGGGGGTTATGGAGAGAGATATATCATATATAGAGATAGAGAGAGTGAGAGGGAAAGAGAGAGTGAGAGAGGGAGAAAGAAAAAATCAAAAAGAGAGAAAGATCAGAAAGGGTAAAGAGCATAACATTTGTACATGACATGCGTTTGCTTTTTCTTCCCCTTTTAGTTGCTCTTCCTTTCTTTCTCCTCTCTCCCAAGATCGGCCGTTGTCTCTAGTTATTTCCTTGTTCAACCCTCTCTCACCACGCGTCAGAGGGTAAGAACATAACAATTAGGTACTACCCAGGTAGACACGGATCGTGGACCGTGGTTGGAATTATTGAGCAGATATATGTATAAAGATCGTATGTTATAGATAACAAAATATATATAGGCTCAAGATCTACTATTTCTTCTTTTATTTCTATCCATTTTACCTATCATATTTCTTTCCTTCCGCCTTCAGTTCTCTCGCTCTCTCTCTCTCTCTATCTCTAATCTCTATCGCTATTTGCGTATTATCTTGTTAGCCCAATTATCTCTACCATGATGTTTAGCTCTTGTAATCGAACGAATGCGGTTTTTGTTGGCATCTTTGTCATCATTTCTACACCTAACTGACATCTGATCCTTACTGACTACCTAATAACTTTCTGACCAAATTTATGTCGCTTTTTTATTTTTGGCCTAAGTGTAACTTCCTATTTTATAGGCATCGACTAAACGATATTTTAGTAAGGCGGAGTAGTGAGATTCAAGAGCAGAAGGTGAAGAAAGGTGAAGAATAGATCAGCCTCATTTTCTGGTAACCCGATTCCCCCTTTCTCTCTGTACCGACTAAACACTGGACATAGAACACTTCGTCCATTCAAGGCTGTTACTGAATTTACGACTCTGGTATCTCCTTTGAATGTCGACAACAGTTGTATAAAAGATGGAGGGTGCTTCACAGCTGTACCAATCAAAATGGGGTCGTGCAGTAAATGTTATAATTATAGCAGGCTGTGGGTACATTACTTACCACACAGAGAAAGGGTATACCTAAGGTATAATAGCGGCCGCTACTCCGGAGTACTAGAATTGGGCGTATAGTTCACTAGCCCTTCTCTAATTTCCACTTAGCACTCTCTTTGTAGAATGAGTTACCCCTCTTCTCTCGAGTAGTTCAGTTTTGCAGTTGTCCAGCTGCTGAACAACTACAACAAAACTACGGCAAATACTACCATACAGCAGTACCATGAGTACTTCCCTAGTTTGCCACTCGACGTTTCCTGGTGCTGTGCTTAATTTCCGTTGGTTTCAATGCAACATCATAATTTGTTGGATTTCAATAGCAATCATTCTTGTTTAATTCTGATCGTTTATTTTTTGAATCTTTGCATCCTATTTAAGGAACTATTTTTCGTTATATTTTGTCTCTTTATCGACCACCCACAATGAGGGATCAGTATTGGACCCCACCCAATTGTTACCTCGTCACGTTGCTTTTAAAATTAATTAGCTGAATTTAACTTAGTTCTGTTTCTGTTCCTTAACTTTGTTCGAAAATTCGATATTTGTATATCTTTTTTATCTCAACGGCAAACAACATCACAACAAGCCCAAATCAAACTGATCCCACAATTAATTAAATATGACGCACATAATTAAATAATTAATTATTTACTACGAACCTAATTATATCTTAATTTAGTAGCATGAACATGGAGAAGCTGAAACGAAGGCTGTCGATGACAATATCAAGAGATAGTGGACCCCTCAACCAAATATCTTCCGAACAACTCCGTGAGTAGAAAATTAGCATAATTAGCATAATTAACATATCTCATTTTCTCATTATACATACAAGATATAACGAATTCATAAAATTATCAACAACAATTATACCCAGCTCCCACCACACCAACTGCAATTATCACTTCAGTGACATGTGGGGTTTTCTCGAAACATGCGTACGTGATTACAAGTTCTCTTATCTTAGTAACCATTTCCAGTTTTTGTTGCTGTGTGCAGTGTGATTCTGCAGGTACAGTCGGACCCCGATTTAGTGGCCCCCGATTTAGTGGCACCCCGATTTAGTGGCAGGATATTTTCCCCCCGATATAGGAAATTAACATTATTTGACCCCGATTTAGTGGCACCCCGATTTAGTGGCAGGATTTTTTCCCCGAGGATGCCACTAAATCGGGGTCCGACTGTAGTGGCATAAAACATGCTCAAGTGCATAAATAATTTTGTTGTCTGGTTTCTTCGATCTCCGGAAGAGATGCTACTAGCGTGTAAACTACCCTGTCTAGTCTAGGTTGAGTAGCTACCCGAGTAACTTAAAGAAGGATGGTAGGATAGAGATATAATATAGGGAGGGAGAGGAGAGAGAGAGAGAGAGAGAGAGAGAGAGAGAGAGAGAGAGAGAGAGAGAGAGAGGGAGAGAGAGAGAGAGAGAGAGAGAGAGAGAGAGAGAGAGAGAGAGAGAGACAAGAGAGAGAGAGAGAGAGGAGAGAGAGAGAGAGAGAGAGAGAGAGAGAGAGAGAGAGAGAAGAGGAAGAGAATATCATTACACTGTCTCAACTGGCTTCTCCTGTCACTTCATTTTCTTTTACTAACCCTTTCAGCTATGCATTGTAGTTATAGTCTAGCTTTTGCTATAGTTCCTTCATCTTTCTGCAGTAGGATTCCTTCGTTCTAGATCAGATATCTCTTTGTGATATCTTGCCTTACCATGTTTTACAAATGTAAAGGAGGGTATAACATCTCTATTAATTTGAAAGGGATTAGGGATATACATACTATTTAGTATTTTGGAAATGAAATTAGAAAAGATATTTTTAGTACCATGATGGCCAATGAGAAGTCGTCTTCAAGAGGATTTAATAAATATCGTCTAGACAGTTATGAAGTAGGGCTACATCTGAGAGAGGGAGAGAGAGAAGAGATAGAGAGAGAAGAGAGAGAAAGAGAAGAGAGACACACCTGCGAGCACCCGGCGGCGCAGTGCCATGTGTTTATGACAGGTTGAACTGTTTAATTGAACTCCCTGGCGGCTGCATGACCTGAGTGACAGCGCAATGGAAACAAAAAGAAATTATTTGAACTCGATACTCCGCGAAGGAATAGATATTCATTGTAAATTTTGGAATAATCGAAATTTTGTCAAGATTAAATATTTCCCCATCCACTTTATAAGATATTAAGATTATCCTCCAAAATCTCTGTTATAATACTGTTTATTGTTTAACCATACGCCCTCTCTCACTATGACGTCAATTGCAGGAGCTATGAAACACTTTTACCAATGCAGTAGGTCTCGAGAAAAAACCGCTTCTTTATCTCCTTGTAGGGAAGTTTTGTAGGGCGTGATTCTCCCAACTTAACTACTGCAGGCATGTCTCCCTCTCCCTCTTGTACAACTACATGATCGTTACCTTGTTTAGTAAATCAACGGGGCAGGATCGCCTGCTAGGTGACATAACAGTTAGCTGGTTATACCCCACCCACCTTCTTTTTTTGGATCATCCCCGTGCTAACAACCCCACCCACCCTTTGAATGGGGCGGGGGGGGGGGGTTGATCAACTACCCACGTGCAATTTGTAGGAGGAACTCGGTAAATCGAGGTCTGACTATATATACAGTCGGATACCGAATTACCGGGAAGTTGGAATGGTAGTAGCACGGTATATAATGCATTATATCGGGATGTCCGACTATAATAACTCACACTGATTGGTGTTGGCATGACACATGTTGTACGGCTTGTTATTGCTGTTTGTGTAAGCTGACAAAACAAGTTGCAGGGTTGTTCATACAAGGGACACACGTGTGTTTGTTACACGGTGTGATCAAACTAACCAAGATACAAACAAACAATAATAATAACAAACAATAACAATATCCCACTGCCGGATGTATACAGTTCATACGTAATGATAGGATTACACGGTGTACACCAAAGTCCAAACTATGACGTCACTGTTTTTCCACGTCATAATTACAGCCGGAAAAACTTTAGTAAACTTGGCAAAGTGACAACGATGTATAATGGTTTATGCGGGTAATTAATTAGCAGGACAACTTAACTCTTTTGTAACAATTATGTCATTCGCTGTAGTAAAAATTGCTGGATATAGGGAGGTAGGAGGGGTGGGGAGCAATATTTTAAGCGGTATTAAAACAGTGCAGATATTCATACAGGAACACTTTACTAGCACTATAAACTAACCAGATACAAACTTATCAATAAACAAGACATAATATACATTTACGTGCCACATATGAATTGTTAGTGCTTGCCGGATGTGTATATCAGTTCATACGTAATTACACGAACCAAGAGCAGCAAGACGTCACTGCTTTTCCACGTCATTTACAGCCGGAAAAACTTTAGTAAAGTTGGCAAAGTGACAGCGATGTATGGTTTATGCGGGTAATTAATTAGCAGTTTAACCACTCTTTTGAAACAACTATGTCATTTGCTGTATATAGTAAAATATATAGTAAAATTTGCCGGATATAGGGAGGTAGGAGGGGTGGGGAGCAATATTTTAAGCGGTATTAAAACAGTGCATGCTATTACTATTATAGTTCAGTAGTAACATTATACTGCACTAATGAACTAAATTAGGAGCTGTAGTACAATATACTTAAGACATAATATTTTCATTTTCATTTTTGACGTTTGTGCCACACTTGCACCGAATTATTCAGATGTGTGCCTCCATTTTTAATTGTGGAGCTACAAAGTGTTATCTTTCGGCACCGGCCCATTTTTAATTTGATTTCTCTCCTCATCTCATGCCCCCATGGGTCGGCCTTTATATGGCATCTCATAAGAACTCATTCATGTTCATGTTCAATCAAAAAAATGTGCATCATTCAGACTTTTACAAGAGATCAATTTTTCTCTCCTAAATCTTCTCTCTCTCATATCTTAGTCTCATGTTACTTATTCTACATAATATATCATGTACCCTATTTCTCTCGTTAAATCGTAGCTATAAATGTCGTCTAATCACATAACTATGCAAGACATGCCGTTCATTTTCTTTATGTCTAACTTTCTCTCTGATTTTCGTTCGCTATCTCTATAATCTTTCGCTCTGCTTTCCTTTTATTTCTCTTTTTTCTCTCTGATATTTTTTTTCTCACTCTATCTTTTTCTCTCGTTTTCTTTATCTATCTTTCACTCTCTTTTCTCTGAGCGGTCTCATTGCCTTCACTCATCATTTTTAATCTGCTCTTACTCTTACAGATCTGGCAGCAATCTTGTTTTCAGATCAACTCTATATCGCATGTTTATTCGAAATGTTCCCACTGTTGATTGATCTGAGTTGCCTTGTTGAACAAAACAAGATCCGAGCAGGGTACAGGGTGCTCAGCACATTCAGTCAAAGCAGAGGTTTACCATTGATAACTAAGACGTTTTAATCGCGAATGCCGTCACAAAAGGCTCGCATAAAATAAAAAACTATTTTACTAATCACCATGCATACTATTGTAAACCTAGCTGCATGTTGCATAGGGTATGAATGGACCCATTTTTGGTAATATTTTGCACAGGAACGCTATTGCACAATTATACTCGCAGTTTTTCACGAGTATTCGTCAAATAAAAGCTCTTGATCAAGTTTCGTTGTACCATAAATTGAAGAGTTGGCCTGCCTACTTTTTATCGCTTATAACTTTGCGGTGGTGTTGTACTCTTCATTAGATCTGTTATTCCGTGTTTGGATTTCGTCCCGCGGCTGTTTTTGTCTAAACAGTAAATAGTAGGCGTGAAGAAACACAGGTAAACAAGATAGGTAAGAGCAGTCAAAATAAGAAGCCACAATTGTTACTAATTATATTCTAATGATATTCTAATGATTCATTAGAATGCATGTTTATTTTGATTGCAATATTATTATTTCCGGACATGAGACGCAATAATTAAGTTAATTAGTTAACTAATCTTGTTTGTTTCTATCTGGCAAACATGTGCAACGTGACTGCTTGTGCAGATATGCTGGACAGTAGACACGTACAAGTACGTGTAAGTTACATTAGTTACCTCTTTTCTCACTCACTCTCTCTCTCTCTCTCTCTCTCTCTCTCTCTCTCTCTCTCTCTCTCTCTCTCTCTCTCTCTCTCTCTCTCTCCCTCTCCCTCTCCCTCTGTACAATCTGCTGTCTAGCCGTCCAGTAGAATTGGACTAAACAGGCCCCCGCGTCTAGCACTTTAATAGAGCTCATATATTATATTGTGAGCGTGCCTGTCTTTCTTGAAGCAATTTGATTCCCTTATATAGACCTTCTAAAACATATGTTACTTGCTAGTCTAGTGTAACAGCTTATATAGCTGGATGATCTCTGTGGGCTGCTGGAGAGCTGCCCAAGGTCGAGATACGGCACAGATAACTCTTGTTTTGTCCATGAGCAGCAGGCTTCTCAGTTTTTACTTTCAGGTCCATCAAACAGCGGGCTTAAAAAATATTTCGAGTTTTATAGAGGAGCAAGCAGAAAAGATAGAGAGAGATATTCAGGGGAGGGGAGATAGAAAAATAGCGAAAGAGAAAAAGAAAGATAGAGATGGAGAGAGAGAGAGAGTGCTGATTGAAAAGTTAAGTGCATCGGCAATCGGGATATCCCTAAAGGAGAAAATGGCACGGGTTGTTCGAATAAAACAGGCTAATAACAAGCCCTTTTAGAAACCAAGCAGAACCGAAGTGTATCTCTCTTTCTCTCTCTCTCTCTCTTTCCCTTCTCTCTCTCTCTCTCTCTCTCTCTCTCTCTCTCTCTCTCTCTCTCTCTCTCTCCCTCTCTCTCTCTCTCTCTCTCTCTCTCTCTCTCTCTCTCTCTCTCTCTCTCATTCCCAATCTCTCTCTACGGCTGAATATGTGCATTGAATTATGGTGTGTGACGTCTGACACATGGTGTTCTTAGCACGTGGCTGGCACAGCAATTACGGAATTGGATCACGTGACACAACACACACACAAATGGAGCACGAATTTAACCTAGAATATCGGCTAAAAATACACACAAGCATTTCTTTTTCTGTCTCTCTCAGATTCTCTCTTTCTCTCTTTCTGTCTCTCTGTCTCTCTACCTCTCTCGCCCTGTTTTTCTCTCTCTTTATCTCTCATCTCTCACCTCTCTGTTGCTGGTACTGTGAAAGTACTGCTCCTTTGCGTCAGGCCTGGTCAACGGTGTGTGTGCTGTACGCAATAGGTACCCCTCTTTAGTACGTGTGTATTGTATCTGTTTTATTTCGTTTAAATTACTTTGAATCTTTGCCAAGTTAACAATTAATATTTTGAATTGTTATTTTGGATTAATTGCTGCATCGTTTGTTGATAGGCCAAAGGTTTCAATTTACCCGGCAATCGGAGCTGGAGTTTATTTGCATTGATTGCCACGATATCTGACATTTCCCAGACGAGAAGGGGCTCCGACTAGACAGGGAGTGATCTCTAAAGAGACAGTGAGGGGCAGCGAATAGACAGGGAGAGATCTCTAAAGAGACAGGGAGAAAGAAAGTGAGAGGAAGCGAATGATGAGATAAAGATAGAGAGGCGGGATAAAGAAAGATAGAGAGAGGGATAGAGAAAGATAGAGCGAGAGGGGGATAGAGAAAGATAGAGAGAGGGATTAGGGATAGAGAAAGATAGAGAGGGATAGAGAAAGATGGAGCGAGAGGGGGATAGAGAAAAATAGAGAGGGATAGAGAAAGATAGAGAGAGGGATAGAGAAAGATATAGAGAGGGATAGAGATCCGCTCATATCATGGGGGGGGGGGGTGAAGATGTCAATCATATTTTGACTCGTTCTCCAGTAACCGGGACTGGCGACCGCGTACACTGAATTTCTCGTGTTAGTTTTCTGATTCATTGCCTCTGTTTTGTGTTAAATTGTCCATATTAAATAGTATTTTCTCATAGACAGAGCAGGGTTAACACACATCAATTGTTGCTTTCACAGAAAAGGGTTGTCAAAGTTGTCAAATCCATGCTATGCTTGTGAGACCATAAATAATATATAATGTTGGTAACATTGAGCCTTGACGTGTTCTTATACAAGAGAATTTTTCTCTCTCTCTCTCTCTCTCTCTCTCTCTGTCCTCTCTCTCTCTCTCTCTCTCTCTCTCTCTCTCTCTCTCTCTCTCTCTCTCTCTCCCTTCCCTTACGCTTGACAGCAGCTGCCTACATACCTATATAACAAAACATAATAAGATGAACTCTATACAAGAGTCAAATACAAAGCGAGCTTGTTATACATACACGTGTTATGACAAGTATCAAGCACAAGCTTACTCTGTTTCACTAGTCTTGGTATACCAATATCAGCTCTATTAGAACATTGGAGCTAGATCAGAGATCTAATTCTATAACCATCTATACTTTAAATTTTAATGTGTCACTTAAATATCAAATTTCATTTTGTGTAGATTCAGCCATGTTTCTAATCCGGTGTTTTCGTTTGGAACGGGAGTACGATCAGTACATCGGGGACACCTCCGCTGCATCACCCCCTCCAGCCACAAAGCCCCGTTCCAATACATTAGAACAGGAGAGCAAGGAGGTGTTGGGGGCTCTACCTTGTAAACCCATGAAGAAACAACAAACCCATGGTGTCCTGGCTAGGAGTGTCAGTGCAGGGATATATGAGGATGATATCTTCCTCGTGAATTACCAGAAATATGGGAGAGATGGAGTGCCATATGTGTTCGATGATCGGAAAACACGTACGGTGAAATTATTTTATTTTTATTAATTTTGTTAGAGTAAGGTAAATTGGTTTGCCTAGCTCGACCCCCTTTTTGTGATCTCCGCTTTACAAATGTAAAGGAGGGTTAGAACATAACAAATTCTGGAAAGCTATAAACCCAGCTTGTGAATGTGTAGCGTGATTTCTGGTGATGTCTAATTCCATCTACGGCCGCTGTCTTGTTAGATCTCAAAAGTAAACACTGTACAAATGTATGACATGTGAGTCTTGTGACAATTGGTCTGTCTGTCTGTCCGCACACAAAACATTAGACGTGAGAACAAGGTCTCTGATCTGTGTTGCATAAAGGGAATAACAGCATTTTGGCGAGATCATACGGCATCATCACCCGCATTCAGAGGGAGAGAGAGAAAGAGAGAAAGAGAGAGAAAGAGAGAAAGAGAGAGAGAGAGAGAGAGAGAGAGAGAGAGAGAGAGAGAGAGAGAGAGAGAGAGAGAGAGAGAGAGAGATAGATTAAGAGAGACGATGATGACACAGTCACATGTTCATATAAATACACGTATATTATGTGTTTAGAGTGACAGCTTACAGCATGTTATGTAATACGAAACATATATACCCACCAAAACACCTGTCATTGAACCTATACCACTCGTAGAAAATCGTAGAAAATCGACTCTCAAAATGCTCTTTTGACAATTTTTAGAGAGGTCTCCTTCCTCAATCACAATTCGATCAAATTCATTTTTACGGCTAACTAATTTCAATGAATACATTTCGTGATGAATCTAACTAATCTGTCGGAATTCATAACGTAATTCACAACCCTAGTTATTACATCACTTATATGACAGGGTGTCTTGTACTTCATATTGAAATAATACCTTCCATATATGGGTGTTATTTCACCTACGTCATCTCGAACAATCTTTACTCTTTGTAATTCATAACCATACCAAGTCTTTTAGTCTCCTTACAAAACACTTCCCCGCCCGAAATTACTCAATAATAAGGATATATCCCCTTCCTGGGAGGTATTCTCTGTCGTCTCCCCTACAGAATCCCTCTCTTGAGATTTCTAACACTTCCTCACCCATAGACATACCCCTCTCCCACAGTCCATCTTATCTCTTAACCCTCATCCTACTGGAGGAATCACATATCCTAATAGAAATACATAGAAGGGGAGGTCGATTCTACCACCCTCCAGTAGGATATATAGAAACTAAAAACACCCCCAGAATCTGTGTAACCGTCCTCCCTCCCCCGCAGAGTCCCTACTCGTCTAACACCCCCATCTAACCTTCCTCCCTCCCCTGCAGAGTCGCTCCAGAAGATCCACCATAACCGAACGAAAAGTCAGGATTGCGTTTTGGATGGCGTAGAAGACGGTATCGGGGATAACCCCAACATCCCACCTCGGAGAGCCATGGGCAGGAGGCACAGCACCACCAGCCTTCTCCAGTCGGTGGGTGATCACACTATTTACACGACTTTTTTAACTTGAATCTTTGAATCTTAAATCTACTATCATGTCGTATCTATTGCTGAGAAGAGAGAGAGAGGGGGGAGAGAGAGAGAGAGAGAGAGAGAGAGAGAGAGAGAGAGAGAGAGAGAGAGAAAGATAGAAAGAGATGGAGAGAGAGATATGGAGAGAGTCTAGAAGGAGCGAGAAGTTTCGTAGATCTATGACGTCAAGGGACAACACCCCCAATATGGTTGTATAGTGTCCATTACATGTTGAAGTCCCGCAGATCTCGCGGCACCGTATAAAATATATTAAAAAAGAGTTTATATCGTATAAAAAAAAGAGTTTTTATATATCGAATAGCAGACACCTTTTGATAATCGGTTTTAACCGATTTAGAATAATTATCGGTGTCCAACCCTCCCTTTAACCCTCGTTGATTTTTTACAATTTTAAAAATCTAACTGTCTCCTCTAGCTGCTTCGTCTTAAATCATTTTTAGCTTCCCCCATTTACTAAAATGACAGCTGATTCTCTCTCAGAATTTTAAAGGCGGTTTTGGGATGAAGGAGTCATATAGAAAACTTGAAGCCCTTGGTGAGGGTTCGTATGCCACCGTCTACAAAGGTATCTCAAGGTGAGTTTAAAGAATTCGGCCAATTCGGTCAAAAAAGTTTTCTAAGAATATATTCATCTGAATTACATGACTGCATTATCCACTTTCTAATGCTAAATGTTAGCCCTATAAATCACCCCATTATGCAGCATAACGGGTAAGACGGTAGCGTTGAAGGAGATAACACGTAGTCAAGACGAGGGTACACCCTTCACAGCCATCAGAGAAGGTCAGTAGATAGTAGTATAGTGGCATACATAGCATATGTTTCTAGCTCTTCCGCAGAAATTCTACGGAAGAGCTAGAAACATTCTACGGTAGAATTACGGTCGTGGATTTGAAGGGTAAGGGGGGGGGGGTGTAAGGAGGGGGTACCAAGCTTGTTCGAAGGAACGACAATCTTGTCTCACAAAAAAACTGCCCTTACCTCTCTGAGAAGCTCGTGCACGACATTACAGTCATGTAGTATAGTTTGTATTAAAAGCCATCTCTCTGAAAGTTGGGCGTGTACTAAAACAGTGCTGTCTGTTTGGCACATCTATAACTTCTTGCACACACACACGCACATAAATATCTTTCTGCTAACTATATAACTGAGCTGTGTTGGTGCCAATAAGATACCATAAAATACACAATTACTCCAGTGTCTGCTATGACTTGTTCTATAATCAGGTAACGGCAACAATTAGATCACAACAATATACTTGGCAGCATGCTGTCTACCTGGATACTGTATATATACTGCTATCATTATCTCTCTCTCTCTTTCTCTCTCTCTCTTTCTCTCTCTCTCTCTCTCTCTCTCTCTCTCTCTCTCTCTCTCTCTCTCTCTCTCCCTTTCTCTTTTTACATGTGCTTAACTCATTTCAAAAACATATAATGATATGTTTCACTACACTCTTCAGTCTTTGTGTCTGTCCTTCTCTCGTCTTCTTCATTTCTCCTGCCACTGTCTTTCTTTCTATCCCTCTCTTTCTACCTCTAGTCAAATTAATTGTGGCAACGAACAATTGCTCAATCCTACAGTTATAGAGAGAGAGAGGGGGGAAAGGGGTACACGTAGGGTTGGGCGATCACATTCTGGCCCTTACTCAGAGATTCTTTCTCCATTTCGAGAGACATATTCAATCCACATTCTCTATAATAGTCCTCTTTACAGACCAATCTAGACAGCTAGTCAGTAGACAGCTAGTCAGAGACATTATTGGTGGTCTGTCGTCCTAGAAGGATGCCCAGAAGGGGGGGGGGGGCATTTCTTTATGAATTAAATCCACCATTTCACCATCTGTCACACACAAAGATCTTGGGGAATTAGGTCGTTAGGGCGTGGTAGGGAATGATGCAGCTCGAAGAATATATCGCGATGGGGTTCCGAGAAGTAGCTCCCCGCAATTATTTTTTCTTCCATCTCTTTACTTACTCAAACAACATAACCTTCCCTAACCAACTAACTATCTTATATCACGAGTTGCATATCTCTCTCTATCTCTCTCTCTCCCTCCCTCTCCTTTTCCTTCTCTCTCTCTCTCTCTCTCTCTCTCTCTCTCTCTCTCTCCCTCTCCTTTTCCTTCTCTCTCTCTCTCTCTCTCTCTCTCTCTCTCTCTCTTTCTCTCTCTCTCTCTCTCTCTCTCTCTCTCCTCTTTCTCTCTCTCTCTCTCTCTCTCTCTCTCTCTCTCTCTCTCTCTCTCTCTCTCTCTCTCACTCTCTCTCTCTCTACTCAACTCAAACAGAAAGATCTTGTTGCACGAAACTACTCCAATTTAGTGTGCTTTCAAAAATTAAAAATCAAAAGTAATTTCACCCGCCCGAACGAATTTATAACCCCCAAAATATAGCTAGATTTCTTACCCCACCCCCTTTGTTTCAGCCTCGTTATTGAAGGAACTGAAACACGCTAACATAGTTGTTCTACACGACATTATCCACACTAAGAGGATGCTGACACTCGTCTTTGAATATGTGGTAAGTTATATAAACCCGGTGTGATATAGGTACCCGGTGTGATAGGAACCCGGTGTGATAGGTGCCCGGTGTGATAGGTACCCAGTCTACCAAAGTGTATAATACATTCTATAGAATGTATTATACACTTTATAGATCTATAAAATGTACTCACTCTGTCTGTACACGTGGTATGAAGTATCTACTCATGTGTATGTTTGGAGGAGAGAATAGAGCTGTCTCTTCTTCATATCAATATGATGTATTTCTGCAGACTGTAGCTACTCTGCACTTACTCATTCAACTAGACATTCATCTTTTTGCAGCGCTAATATTACACACAAGTTCATTCATATCTATGCATGCTTGTTTCGTCTTCCACACAAGTTGTAGATCTGGCTTGTATAGTAGAAGCTGGAATCGTCTGTTCACTAGTGCACTAGTTAATTAATATACTATACTCCTCTGTACATTGAGTAATTAGGTAATTGTGTAATTAGAGCGTGACATATCCAGAATGATCTGTACTGGGACCCTATCGGTTAGGAAGACTAGGGGGTAGTCAATGTGGGGGGGGACGAGAAGGGGATAAATTTATATGTTACATTTTGTCTCACATATATCTGCACAATATACTATTGAAGAACTCATATGATTTAATAGATATATAGCTAATCGAATATGTGGATATTACTGAGAAAGGTGTAATGGTGTACTGCATGTTACTGTAGTACAAAATCGTTTTTCTGTGATCTATTTTAATGCAATTTTTCTATTTCTGGACAAAGAGAGAAAGAGAAAGGGAGGGAGAGAGAGAGAGAGAGAGAGAGAGAGAGAGAGAGAGAGAGAGAGAGAGAGAGAGAGAGAGAGAGAGAGAGAGAGAGAGAATGGATAAAGAGGTAAGTTAAATAATATGACTGTTGGCAATGCATACAAGAGTTATTTTAGTACAATAGACCATGGGAGAGGGGGACAAAGATGGATAATGGATAGAGGCATTGTTAACATGCAGATAGGGAAAGGAGAGAGGAAGGGAGAGAGGGAGATAGAGAAGCATGGGGGTTCATTTATCAAGTGGTACAAAGATGGTACCGATCTGTTACTATCTGACCTACCTACATTATGTGTTGGGACCATCTGGCTACACTACTTGGACACACATTGTATATACCCGCTAAGAGAGCACCCTGTTTAGTTGAGTACCTGTATAATACTAAAAACTGAGCCCAAATAGCGTGCTAGATGGTGTAGAAATCATCCCAGATCATATACCTCACCCATTTCTCTTGGTGTAAATTGTCCCCGGCACGTGCATTATAATGGGAGAGGGGTGGGAGAGGCATATATATTGCACAACTTGCACCATGGACGTTGATATAATTAGGTTGGAGAGAGTGTGTCTCTTCATGGTATGTTTTATGCAACCTTTATACACACACATGTGCCATACATCCACAACTCGACAACTCTCTCCTGTCTTGCACTGGAGAGGAGAGAGGGGTATAGAGATGGGTAGTATAACATTATGGGCAGTTTTTATAATCCTTCTATTTTCAGTCATCAGATCTTGGTCAGTACATGGAGCTGAACTCTAACGGTCTGAAACCCTTTGTTGTAAAGGTAAGTCATGGATTGGGAGTACTTGATTTTTGGAGCGTACCAAAAACAAGTTGTTGGATTTTGTAGGAACATTTGATTTTTTTTTCAACCTCAACTTGCACTATTCGAACTGTTGTAATATAACACAGCCGAGACTGTCTGAACAAAACTCCCTGCTTCCTCAATATAATAATGAGAGCTTAATGCTAAGAAGAATGGATGGGATACGAAAAGTATATGACTCGTCTATATGCAAAGAAATCATTTTATATGCAGTAGTTTGATAGCTAAGTTGCGTCAAAGAGAGGGGGTGAGAGATATATAGATTGGGGAGACTCCTAAACCGGCCCTGTAAATGAGAAAGATGAGACAGTGTAACAAGCCGCTCTAACCAGAGCTCTAAATTATTCATCCTAACCATCTCAGTATATTCCGTTGACCCCCCCCCCCCCCCAGAGATAGAGAATGGAAGAGAAAGGGATAGAGAATGGAAGAGAAAGGGATAGAGAATGGAAGAGAAAGGGATAGAGAATGGAAGAGAAAGGGATAGAGAATGGAAGAGAAAGGGATAGAGAATGGAAGAGAAAGGGATAGAGAATGGAAGAGAAAGGGATAGAGAATGGAAGAGAAAGGGATAGAGAATGGAAGAGAAAGGGATAGAGAATGGAAGAGAAAGGGATAGAGAATGTAAGAGAAAGGGATAGAGAATGGAAGAGAAAGGGATAGAGAATGGAAGA
>CM035356.1:1603405-1800905 GCA_020137815.1 Hormiphora californensis | reverse complement strand
TCAAGATCAAATGGCAGCCACTCAGTATAGCGACGTCAGAAGGATATCATATGATTTACTTCTATTATATACTCTGAGTAGAACTCATCCCTCACCCCACATTCTTCTCAAGAATATTTTTCTCAGTCTGTACTGAATAATTATAACCCGACCCCCTCTCTCCAGGAAAGTTTGACAGGCACCAGAAGCAGCGATTCGTGGATGTCATTGCAAAGTAAGTAGCATTTCCCTGACCATATAAGGTCAATGACCATATATGGTCGGGGAAACCATTGGTCATACAACCTGATCACTAGCCACTAGTCTTTGTTACTCAACCCCTCCTACCTCTGGCACCGCCAGACTAGACCTCGATTTGATTCTCAGTGCACTCAGATGAGGGTACTGCTAACTGAAGACAATAACTATGAATCAGCTCTAACCCCCCTATTAGCCTTTCAGAGGACCTCGAGTCTGAAGATCTGTTGATACAAATGCTGGTATTTGAACCTGGCGAAAGAGTGTCTGCCTCCGTGGCCCTGCGGCATCGATATTTCTCAGCCCTACCCGAACAACTGCATCATCTTCACCAACGTGAGTGTTGTTTGGTTATCTGAGAATGAAAAGAAGTAGATTTGTGAAATTCATTTTAATTAATTTGTTAATCCCTAATCTGTTTATTTCAGTGGATTCGATATACCTGAACGGGCTAGTGGTGTTCCCCGGATAACCTCGCCCCCATCTGATCAGTCACAGATCCAGAGACTAAAACAAGTGGGAAATATCCTCTCTTGCAAAATCCCCGTGTGGGAAGAGAACTGGGAAGAAGATGGAAAAAGAAAGAGGCCCTAACCCACTGCCAGAAATGCAGCTCAATGTTACGCGCTGTGTGTAATAGGATCATTGTTTATAATTGTAGCGTCAAAAAAGGACTGGAGTGAACTTGAAAATGGCGAAGAAAAATTAAAAAACTGGAATTTTTGACGTGTAAAATGTGCAGTAATGTAGAAAAATCTCTGGCTAAATAATGATGTTGCTGTTGTTGTATCATACCATCTGTATCATGCTACTACTAGGTGTAATTTAGTTTTACTCAGCATCCAGCTGAAAGTGAACCTTCAATCTTCATCGCTGTCTGGCGCCGCAGACCCCATCTGAGCGCAGGGGTATGGCGCCGCCAGATGGATGCTGATCATGGGAAGATGAGAAATAGGGAGAGATAGTTTTAAGTTTTGTAAAAGTTTTATTTGTTTCTTAATTTCACCCACACATGACATAGGGAGATCGAGAATGACATATATGATTAACTGTAAAAACGTAATATTCTTATCTGATTATAACAGTATGTATAATTCCCTGTAATTATAAGCCCCCGATGCAGTGTAATTATTATTATATCAATTAGTTTGTTAATTTTTCCTATTATTGTAAAAAGTTTAATTTTGTGGAATATAAAGTTCAGTGATGAATCATTATCATATCTCATTTTCCCAGCCAATCAATATGATTTATGTTGATTGGTTGAGAAAATGAGCCATGTTTGGCCATGGTTATTAGGTTCGGGGATTGACCCCGAAGCGGAAGTGTGTGCGTCAGTGTTTGAGAAAAAGGATCGGTTGATTGTTTATTAGCCGCATAGTTAGTTGGGAAGTTTGGTTTTCTCCTTCCGGCTAGAGAAAATGACTGGACGGGTTTTTTCTACAAAAAACCTGAGGATGTCGTGATAAATCCTGTCTACTCATTTTGTCCAGCCAAAAGGAGAAAACCAAACTTCCCCACTGTAGTGTTTGTGCGTGTATTTGTTCGTCGTCGCTTTGGTGTGTGATTGTGTGTGGTTATGCTTTTACAGTTCAGTACACACAAAATAAATGTTGTTTTCCTTTTCCAATCCAACCCTACATTGTGTAACCTGGTTCCCGGGGGTTTACAAGTTTACAACTACATACAAGTACCCAATAACTTGACCGGGGGCGTCAGAATTGGGCTGACCCATTTCCCCTTACTCCGAACACTGGTGGGCGAGACATGTTTGTCAGACATGGCCCTGTCAGGACGGGGGAGACAGTTCCCCTGGTTGGCGGCCCGACCCGGTTTACCCAATTACGCTATGGATAGAAAGTTCTGACATTGGATCTCACCTCGTTTCCAGATGTCACAGTGTTTGGCACGGTCTGCCACCGAATTTGACTCGGTACATGCGCTCAGATGTGGTTGAGACGCCAAAAAGTTCGTCCCGCGGTTACAGTTCTCAATCATTCAGATATTGCGTCAGTCCATAGAGCCGTGTTGCGAAGACACCCACACTCGCGAGCCTCTTTGGCGCATTCGGCCCGCAAATAACTTGTTACCAATGCTGAAATATCATGGCCGGGTCTGCGCAACCATGAACTGGGTAGAGAGAATAATGGCCAACTGGCTTGGCCAACAAACTAACTCGGTACATGCGCACACAGTAACCATATCTGTGGCATGTTGAGATCTCCGGGATTATTCGGCGAGGGGTTACAACAGTTCTTGCAACTACATCGAAATTCATGTCATTTCATTAGAGCCTGTCTGCCGCCGCCACCCCGATCAGAGCCGTCTTTCAGAGTCAAATTGTTCAAAATTAAAAACAGTTTTTACCAAATTCAAAAAGATAAAAAGCAAATTGCTTAGCAATACAAAATCAATAACAATTACTCAACTCATTGTGATTGTCAGATTAATAGTTGAAAAGTGATTTACCTAATTTGAAAAGGGTGAGATATTTACCTAAACAAGTATAACTAGAAAATTCATTAACACCGAATATAATGTGAGTACATATATGTCAATAGATGTACATATATGTCAATAGATAGATGTCAATAGATGTTGTTGATATGAATATGATTATGAACAACAGAGCTGATTTGCTAAACAAAAATATGCCCATCAACAAATTAAACTACAAAATAATGACATGGCTTCTTCTAACACACGTAATGAATAAGAATTGAATAGCATAGACCCCAACAAATTCTAAAATCATCACTGAATTCGGTCTGAATAACAATTTCTCAGCGTGAGAGTTTATGTATGTAGTGAGAGTTCTCATATATCCACAGTGCCATTGATACTGTCAGAAAAGACAACAATCCTCAAAACCTAGCTCCAGTAGCTGCAAAGATTCTCGTGGGTTCTCGGGAGGCAGTCGGGAGGAGGGCTGTTTTCAGCTCAAAACTCTTTGAGCTAACTGTTGACATCTGGTTTTTTAACCTCTCTTTCTTGTGATCCTGTAGAGAGAGAAATTGAAGTGAGATGGGGGTATACGTGATGTTGGGTTGGGGTTTAAGAGAGTTGGAGAGTTTCAGTTGTATTGTTCATACTATTATTATGCAACAGCACAAAGTTTCAGGTGGCACAAAATAAAACAACCTGTTTATTTTGCAAATCCTAACCTGGTAGACCAGATCGGGTCACTATAGATACCGTATTCCAATAACACATGTGTTGTAGTTACACCTACCTCGAAGCGCATGGTCATGTAGTCCACTTCATCTTGTCCCTTGTCCAGCCAGTCAACAAAGATGGACAGGGGGATCCAGAAGATACTGGTAAACAAGATTACCACCAGAACTATGTTATTACCTGATGAGGGAAGATAGTAGAGTCGATAACTACATCGACCTCTCCCAATTGTTCCAGTTTTTTTCACATCTGTTTGGAGCCTCGACACGACCTCTAAACAGGTGTTACTTTTTCACAAACTGTTTTCATCTTGGTGTAATCAGCAGTTGAAATGTTGCTGATCATAACAAAAACCTGACTAAATTTTTTCAACTTGGGGTAAAACCATGGGTGTCAAAAGTTAGCTCTAGGTCCCCTGAGTAACCATCCGGAGACTCTAAGAGATATTTCAAGCCGTTCTCCCGTAATCATTAATCCCGGTGGAGAAAAAAATACAATGCGGACGTACGTGAGCGCTGGCAGGCTGTTTACATGTTATTGTATGTCTCTCACTCTCTCTGGAAAAACCGCACGTGCGGTTGCGCCGCGCGAGATAACTCTTTCTCGAGGGGGAGAAAAGAGAGAGACGCACATTAACGTTATACATTAAAGTTGAGGTTGTAGGCAATTGCACGTACGTCCATACTCAAATATGTGCTCTACCGGGATTAATGATTACAGGAGAACGGCTTGAAATATCTCTTGGAGTCTCCGGATGGTTACTCAGGGGACCTAGAGCTAACTTTTGACACCCATGGTTTTACCCCAAGTTGAAAAAATTTAGTCAGGTTTTTGTTATGATCAGCAACATTTCAACTGCTGATTACACCAAGATGAAAACAGTTTGTGAAAAAGTAACACCTGTTTAGAGGTCGTGTCGAGGCTCCAAACAGATGTGAAAAAAAACTGGAACAATTGGGAGAGGTCGATGTAGTTATCGACTCTACTAAGAGGTGTGTGGAGGGGAGACAGATAATATTACTTGTTCAGGAGAGGGGAGGAGGGTAACTACTTCTATGTCGGAGAAGAGAAAATAAGGTTTTTGGCCATGTGGGCCGGGGTGTTAGGTGTATCCTTGGCAATGGAAATGAAAATAAAAGAGATGTCCGTGGAAACATAACTTACCCATCCACTTGAGGAACTTGGACGGTGTAAGACTGATCATTAGATTCCATATTTTAGCCTGAGGTTGGGCCTCCACCAGACAGGTACCATTACTACACACCCCACTAGGGCACATCTTCCCATCAGGTTGAAGGTGTTGTGATGCCACACAAACATTACCCTCACTGAGACAGGACCAGTGACATGGGGCGGAGCTCACTTGGCATAACTTTAGACCTGGAAGGAGAGGGAGGGAGCGGCGTAAACTACTGAGCCGAGATCAGGATTTAGGGGTAGATAAATTGACCAGTTGAATGAGGATTGAGGGGAGCTGTCTGAATTGTGTAAAATACAACTGAACAAACTTAAAGCTATACTCACCCTGACTAGCACAAAAGTCAAGGCACACCCCATCATTATTGCAACTCCCTTGATCGTAACAGGGCTCACCAGCGCTCTTGTAAGTAACCACGTCACATACCGCTGCAGTATTACTACATCTCTTCTCCTCCACACACGCACTGGGAAGAGAGGGGGTGATATGATGTCGGTATTACTACAAGAAGAGAGGGGTGAATGGTGATGTCCAAGTATTTTAGGAGTGTCGTAGAAAGAGAGACTGATATGAGGATCATTAAAATAATTATAAAACGTCGCGTAATGTCAGAAGAATTTCTGCGAGACGGAAAAGCTGGGTAAAAAACTCACAAAAAGATGCTATCAGCCGGCGTGCCACTGTTCCTATAACAGATCTTGGTGTTCCCTGCAAATCTACACCCCTCGCAACACTCGCTATCCCTGTCCGAGCAGAGCGAACCCTGTGTGAATTTACAGGTCTCTGTACAGCAGGGGTCGTCATTGTCTTCACCGGGATCACAATCCTCACCATCTGAAACGAAGAGGTCATGTCATATTGAACCATCTACTGAACTGGGGCAAGAACAACGACTGTGGGTATTTCTCTCTCCTATCTCTCCTAGTTAAAGTAACGATCTCTCCTATTTCTCTCTCCTTATCTATCCTAGTTAAAGTAATGATCTCTCCTATTTCTCTCTCCTATCTCTCCTAGTTAAAGTAACAATCTCTCCTGTTTCTCTCTCCTATCTCTCCTAGTTAAAGTAACGATCTCTCCTGTTTCTCTCTCCTATCTCTCCTAGTTAAAGTAACAATCTCTCCTGTTTCTCTCTCCTATCTCTCCTAGTTAAAGTAACGATCTCTCCTATTTCTCTCTCCTATCTCTCCTAGTTAAAGTAACAATCTCTCCTGTTTCTCTCTCCTATCTCTCCTAGTTAAAGTAACAATCTCTCCTGTTTCTCTCTCCTATCTCTCCTAGTTAAAGTAACAATCTCTCCTACCTTCAACAAGGCCATTCCCACAGACGTTGCTAGTCCTCTCAGTGAAGCAGTGACTCTTATACTGGAGAACGGATCCTATAGCACTCCTACTGCATGGCGAGAATGCTTTGTTGTTAGCCCGGGAACCTGGGGGAGGAATATCATGCCAAGGGGGAAATAAAGTGTTATAAGGGAGTGTTGTAAGGGAGTTGTATAGGAATTTAGATGAATTGGTATCAGCTCTGATTACCGTGTGTCCGGTGCATTGTGTGTCAACTGTCTGTCCGTAGTCGTGGTGAAATTTCGTCCCCAAGTTGTGGAATCTGGTCATACAGTCAAACCTTGTTATGTTCTAACCCTCCTTTTACATTCGCCGTGAAACAGGGTCGAGCAAGGCAAGTGAAACCTTGATTTACCGGTTATTTACCACACAGAATATACCTACCATCAACAGCGGACGGGAACATAACAAAATGGTTATCTTTGGGAGCACAGAGAGCACTACGGTCATCGTCGTGGCTACTCCCCCAGTTGTGTCCAAACTCGTGAGCAGTTACTAGCTCCATCTCTGCAGAGGGGGGGGGGTTAAATGGAGTGGAGCAGTTACTAGCTCCATCTCTGTAGAGCAAGGGGGAGTAAGAAGTTACTAGTTCCATCTCTGTAAAGCAAGAGAAGGGTTAAATTGAGTGGAGTTTGGGACATACCGGTAGATAATAGTGTTCTCTTGTAATTAACAGATGTTGTGAGTCCCACGTTGAGCATTCGTTGTCTGTTATTGGCACTGATGTAGGGTGTGGCGCAGATTCCTCCTACCTTGTTCCTAAATGGGAAGGGGGATAAATCAATTTTTGTCACGTGCTGTTTCGTACACTTGAGTCATTCTCATGTCAAGGAAACAGCTGTCTGGTGGCGCCGACCCGATCTGAGCGCACTGTCAGTTGGGAATCAAAACTGGGTTTGGCGACGCCTGACAGAGAAAGTAATAGAAATAGAAACAGATCCCTGAAGGGAGGGCTTTTTACCTCATAGGGTTGGCCACATACGCCAGCCCAAGAACACCCCTACTAAAGTCCTGGTAAGTGAAAAGGTGAGCCAGACAGACATCCTCCCACTTTCGTTTTGGTCCTCCGTACCTGTAGTAGATAGAGGGCTGTTTTGAAAAATACGAGATATGCTATAAATATCAACTTTGTGATAGAGATAAAATAAATGCAGTCTAGCACTTCTTATGATTCATTACGTGATGGAACAATTACCCAAATGAATCCAGTAGATCTGTTTCAACCCATTCCTTGTCGTAATTATAATTTTCAGGATCACTAGAGGAATCGTTGTGTATAATTATCTCCTTGATCTGCATGCCAAAT
This sequence comes from Hormiphora californensis, assembly GCA_020137815.1. NCBI lineage: Eukaryota > Metazoa > Ctenophora > Tentaculata > Cydippida > Pleurobrachiidae > Hormiphora > Hormiphora californensis. Next base: position 1,793,650 of record CM035356.1, on the reverse strand, counting down.
CCAGTAAAACTGTCCTTGGAGGTATCGAACACTGTTGTCCTGTGAGAATTTCAGGAGGTGAATAGAATATATGGGCCCTACTCGGGGGGGGGGGGGGGGGGGATTTTCGTGATCATTACGGTGATGTATGTGGATACTGGTTTTCTCTTCAAATGTTTGAAAAAGTCTCACAGATTCATAAACCACGTAAATCACAGGACTCACCTAAATATCCGGTCAATTCGTTCAAACATAGCCACAAGATAGCTTTTAGTTTGTGATGGTTTACCCTTTCCAATAATCTGATGAAACTTATGATCCGCCACTAATATCACATTACACGTGTTCTCAGCTTCATATGAACTTGCCCTTTTGGCCCTCCTCCAATCATTAGTTTCACTTTCTGAATCACCGGTTTCACTTGTGTCTCCTTCTAACGGTTCCGCTCTCTTGCCTCTATAAACCTTGTATTCAGGAAGATCCAACCAATCAGCATCCTGCGAACCACAGAACTCTCCTGATATATTAAACCTCGCTTGATTCCTCTCGTACAAGATAAGATCAAATGTATGAGGGACATCTAAGTGTCTCCAAGAGGGCTCCAAATACCACACTCTCCCACCCATCTCTACAGTTCCCATGACATCACCAATGACGTCACCACGACCCTGCACGTGCAGTACAACCTCGCTGTCATGACGACCCTCAATTTGACCGATGTAGTGCCGGGCACCATCACCAGCCAGTCTCACCCTGTGTGTGGTGTTGTGGGAGTGGACCCTGAACTGGGAGTGGAATATGTGGGTGAGGGGTGACAGGGTAGCAACACTAGCAACACCATCACCGATGAGGTGGGGAAGTGTCACCAAGAGTCTGTTTTGGTTGTCATAGTAACGGAAGTTTAGATCGGATATCTGGAGAGGGGTGTAGGAGTGAAGGGAGGCGATGGAGGGTAGAGCATGGGATGCTGTAGAAAGGAGGTTGAGTAATACCAGGGGAAGCATCAGCCGTTACCGGATCGTCATAGCTATATTACTGCAAAGAAAGGGAATGGTTATGTGGTTAGAACAATAATGGAAAGGCTGGGAAATTCAATGTGGTTAGGTACGTGTTGTCGAAACTAATTTCCAAGCACCCTGAAGTACAACAGAAGAAACATGATGTACAAGGTGGCTCAAAGAAATGTACAAATGACGGTGCACCTAGAACACAATAGCGATAGGCTACTCAAGATTTAATTAGGTAGGTCAGGGAAAGGAAATGACTAGATTTGTTAACATAAAACGTGTAAAATTAATAAATAGATAATAACAGCTCCAACACAAGTTATAATATATTTTGGAAAGGAGCCCTTTCAATAGGAACTATATTTTCCTCACAGAGTCATCTAAACCCCCCCCCCCCCGCACCTTATGATGTACCTACACTATTTTTCTTCTTCCGTTTTTGAATCCTCATCTCTGCGCTAAGCTCGCACGAACATTCTATATCCCCCTTTTCAATATGTACTTCGTGGTGTCTACCTATTACCTATGCTAGGTACAAGTGTGTGTGTATAAAAGTTTGTACCTACAAGGCATGCGAAGCCCCCCTTCCTTGGTATATACCGTTCCCTCTCCCTCTCTGATATAACATCCCTCTGTTAACTTGCCTCCCTCCCTCACTACGCCCCAATTTAGGGTTAGAACATAATAGTGGGACGAGGGTGTACAACTACACACTGGATATTGTGTTACTGTGAGTGTGTATCAGCTCTAATGTGATGATTATTATACTGGTCCCTTTCATGTGACTTTGCCTTTGATATCCATCCCTTCTGTTTTAAAAATAACCAGTTGATTATATCCTGAGTCAGTTATAACAACAATACCACGGAACAGTGTCGTGTAACCAATAAAATGTAACTATGGTAACCATGGTAACCATATTAACTGCAGTTACCCGTTACAGTACTCGATAAACTGGGAAATACTGTCCGATTCGTTGATGTTCCTCAGGGAGGATGTGATGTCCGGGTTTTTAGCTATAGGTAGGAATTCGGCAATGAAGTCCGCACTGTACGGGGATGTCGTTACCTCCATCACCTAATTGAAGAGTTACTAATTAGATACATAATTAGAGACCTAATTAGAGACCAATTAGAGACCTAATTAGAGACCGAATTAGAGACCTAATCAAATGCGCAATTAGATGCATAATTAGAGACCTAGTTAGAGAGAAGTTTTCTAATGTTATGAGGATTTAATTGTGAGGGCGCCACAATTTACATTTTATAAACGAGATACTTACTTCTCCAGCGAAATGTCGAATAAGAGATTTGTCTGCCGTTTCATTATCTAGACACTCCCTCATATACTGGATAACTGGGATGGCATGGCCCACACATAGGAGGTGTACCATTCTGTCAATTATCATCTTACGGATCTCTATCTGCTCCAATTCCTATAGTGGGGGAGTAGTGCAGTTAGAATAGGGGGATCTCCATCTGCTCCAGTTCCTAGTGTGGGGGAGTTAGTAGTTAGTGTGGTAGGAATAGGGTGGGGAGAGGGCGGCTAAATAATCAGCTCAAAGTCAGGTTACGAAGGCGCCATCTCATCGTAAAATCCAGGTAATGTAACCACTGAGTAAATACCTGAAGATGTTCATGTGACATCTGGAAGAGTTGTTTGAGGAAGGTGAACACTGTGTCATGATGAAGAGGGTGGTTGCTGGCTATCTCATCAATCAGGATTAGATGTAGTGGTACTGTATCTGTCACACCCTGGGAGTGAAGGAGGTGTTATAAGTATCCAGGAATATCAGATGCAGTGGTATCACCCTGCACGATCAAGAATCATAATTGGTGGCGCCGTCACCTCTCTAGAGGTTGTTCTATCGCATGCGTGTTCTGTCGCATGCGTGTTGTAAGGGTGACTGCGTCACCAAGTATTATAACAAAACTCTGGGGGCAACACTGCCTGGCTAGACTGTGTTTACAAATGTAAAGGGAGGGTTAGAACATAGCAAGGGCAACACCCCATGAAGGAGAGTCTACTACCGGAGCTTTCATTATCATCATCAGAGAAGACTGTTATATGAGATTATGAGACTGTACAACAGAAACAGTTATCTCATAAACAGTTACCATGAGAACATAACAAGGGAGAACAAGGGAAAGAGAGCTAAACTGCTGGGAAAAAGAGCTTACACGGCACATTCAAAGCAGCACACTCAGAATATGCACCCGGCATACACAAAGAGAGTTCTCTTTACAATCTACTGTAAAGGGAATAGAAACATAGTAAGGAGGAACTGAACTAAGAAAGAAAGTAGGGCTGGAAATGAGTGAAAGAACCGGGTGTGAACTGTGAAGCCAGAGTCAATTCATTGATTCAGAGAAGCCAGTGTGAATTCATTGATTCAGAGTGACGCTCAAGTGGCCTAACCTACCGAGCTAACGAGTCGCTTAATTGACAACAATTAACAGTCGATAAAGGCACACTGGGAATATCTTGGTCAACCAACACGGGTATTTGATAAAAATGACGGGGTATTACGATTTAAAACAAAGCCCAAACATTGTAACCCAATACATCGCGAGAGACATGTGAGACGGTGACACGTCGTTTCTGCATCCTCCATTTGCTGTCTTTCATTTCTCTTTCCTTTGTATACTACTCATACAGGCACATTTAATCGGACTCCTCCGGGAACGCTTTTTGCACGTACGGTAAATCGAGGTTTTACTGTATCTGTAGTCACGGGTTTTCATTGAAAACTTCAAGTTCAGAGATTTAGTCTATCGCATCCGTAACACAGTGGATTACGGGGGCGCGAAAGAATCGCCCCTACCAGATGCCCGTACGCGATCCCGGACGTTTGGTTTGCGCATTGCATTTCACTACACTTTCACCACACAAAACAGACGAGCGTGTCACGCATGTAACGCGCATGAGCCTTTTGTGTGGTGAAAGTGTAGTGAAATTCAATGCGCAAACCAAACGTCCGCGATCGCGTACGGGCATCTGGTAGGGGCGATTCTTTCGGGCCCCCGTAATCCGCTGCCTAATGGCCCCCCCTTTTTAAACTATTAGGTTGTCCCAGAAAGAATGTCGTGTCCCGTTTTCTCCAATTTGGCCCCATCGATTTCGATTTAAAACTTTTCTAGCTTGTTAATTTAACCCTTGACTCTATAAAACAAGTGTCAATTTTGAAAAGTTGCTGAGCTATGGAGCTCTGAAAATTTTTGATCAAAATAGGAAGTTTTCACTTCCGGGCCACTTCAGGGTTCATCGGATTGGTGTATTGACATTCTTTTAGCGGCTTTGAATAGTCCCGACTAAGCGTTTAGTCATAGCGATGTTGGCGATTTGATTTGGTAATGTTTGAAAATGAAATTTGGAAGTTTTTGAAAATAGCCTAAAAACAGGCCAAAAACAGGGGTTAAATTTTTGGGGGGGGGGGGGGCCGTCACCTTTTTTTTCGCCCATATTTGCCCATATTTGCCCATATGGGCAAAACTGAATTTTCAAAAATCGTGGGACTTTGGGCAAAAATGGGCAAACGTGGGCAAAAATGGGCAAAATGAAATTTTCAGTGTTATATGTCGTTTTTTCAACTCTATAACTTGATTTAACTTATTCAGAGTGAAAGTGAACAGCCCTGATTTTGATATAACTCGGTCAGAATGGTATTTGGTGTCATATTAGAAGTCAACAAAATTTTAGTGCTCAAATCCTAAGTTTAGGATTTTTTAGGTTTTTAGGTTTTTTGGCTTTCATGGGTTTCAGAAACGTCCTAGAACAAAATAAACCCATAAAAGCCTAAAACCTTTAAGGGTACACCGACCGAAATTTTTTGTCGAGTGCAGGGCAATCTCTCACCGTAGGGTTGTAGGCCATGCCAAGGAGACCTCAAATATGCAATTTGAGCTCTCAAGTCGAATTCATATTTTTGCTACAGCTGTTTAAAAAATGTCCTGTAAATTCGTTTTTGGCATCTCAAAAAAATTTTTTTAAAGATAGGAGCATGAAAATTTGGGGACTTGAAGAGGACATGAAGGTGAATAACCACAAAAATTTTTTTTGCAATCCGAGCTGATTTCCGGTCCTGAGATGGATTTCTTTTTTTCCACTTTAACGCCCTATTTGGCAAAGTTCCGAAAACATGTGAAAGCTGTAAATTGGTGAAAAGTTGCGTCTAACGATTATCTAAGTGGCCATAAATTTTGGGCGTATCCTTATTTGAGATAAGCTGTACAGAGTTTTTTTTGTGAAAGCCGTCATTTCAGAAATAAATAAATTCCCTGTATCTCAAAAACGGCTGATCGTAGAGACCTGAGACTATGCTTAAACGATTCAGAAGGTCCGATTTTGGGGGGGTCTTCTGAGAGACATTTTGCTCCTACTTCAACCGTTTTTGCTGTAATTGCGAAAAACAAAAATTCATCTTCGCCATCGTGGATTTTTTGTGATTTTGTTTTTGGTGATTATAGGGACCCATATGGACCAAATAGTGAAGGAATTAGCTTGTTACACATTTTTCCATCGTTTCGGTCCTTTCCTAGCCAAAATTCCCTAATTACAGGATATTGGAGTTTAGCTTTTGCCCTTTTCATAGAATTTGTTTTTCGCAATTACAGCAAAAACGGTTGAAGTAGGAGCAAAATGTCTCTCAGAAGACCCCCCCAAAATCGGACCTTCTGAATCGTTTAAGCATAGTCTCAGGTCTCTACGATCAGCCGTTTTTGAGATACAGGGAATTTATTTATTTCTGAAATGATGGCTTTCACAAAAAAAACTCTGTACAGCTTATCTCAAATAAGGATACGCCCAAAATTTATGGCCACTTAGATAATCGTTAGACGCAACTTTTCACCAATTTACAGCTTTCACATGTTTTCGGAACTTTGCCAAATAGGGCGTTAAAGTGGAAAAAAAGAAATCCATCTCAGGACCGGAAATCAGCTCGGATTGCAAAAAAAATTTTTGTGGTTATTCACCTTTATGTCCTCTTCAAATCCCCAAATTTTCATGCTCCTATCTTTAAAAAATTTTTTTTGAGATGCCAAAAACGAATTTACAGGACATTTTTTAAACAGCTGTAGCAAAAATATGAATTCGACTTGAGAGCTCAAATTGCATATTTGAGGTCTCCTTGGCATGGCCTACAACCCTACGGTGAGAGATTGCCCTGCACTCGACAAAAAATTTCGGTCGGTGTACCCTTAATAAAAATTAAAAAATCCTAAATTTACGATTTGACCACTAAACAATTTTTTGACTTCTAATGTGACACCAAAGACCATTCTGACCGAGTTTTATCATAATCAGGGCTTTTCTCTCTCACTTTAAAGAATTAAAATCAAGTTATAGAGTTGAAAAAACAACAAAAAACACTAAAAATTTCATTTTGCCCATTTTTGCCCATTTTTGCCCACTTTTGCCCATTTTTGCCCATATGGGCAAAACCAAAATTCGCTGGGATTATGGGCAATGGGCAAAAAAAAAGGTGGTGGCCCCCCCCCCCCAATTTTTGATTTTTTCGCTTTTGCACGGTATATTAGCTTTGCCTGACGCTTCCAAAGGTTGCGTCGAGACTTAAATCGTATAGGTTCCTTAACTTTGGACAATTTGCTATCGTTTGGTGCCATTTGGAGTTCTGAAAACTCAAATGGCGTTATTCCAGAGACGTTTTAAGAAATGCAAAACCTCCGTTCAGCGGCTCTTCGACTTTGGGTTTCAAAATACCGAATTATGAACGAATGGAATGAGCATTTGAAATTTTGGACACGTTCCTGAGTTAGGAATCGTCTGATTGACAAGACAGAACCGGTTAGAAGTCTCTAATCCATGTATTTCTCCTAAAAATCGGTACACGACATTCTTTCTGGGACAACCTAATATAATACCAGATCTTGTTCGGAGAACGGAGTGTTCTAAAACGCGAGTTCCTGTGGTCAATTGTTAATCCCACATTTTCCATAGCTCTACATAGCTCTATAAATTAAAAAATGGAGGACTCCTCTGGGGAACGGGAAGACCTTCTCATTCAGTCCATACCACCCCAGGTTAATATCTTGTATACAATACAATTGTACTGTTTACTGTTTACTGTTACAGTCGGACCCCGATTTAGGGGCCCCCGATTTAGTGGCACCCCGATTTAGGGACAGGATTTTTTTCCCCCGATAAAGGAAATTAACCTTATTTGACCCCGATTTAGTGGACACCCCGATTTAGTGGACAAGAGCCTTTCCCCCGAGGGTGTCCCTAAATCGGGGTCCGACTTTGCTAACGCCTACGGCCTAACTACTTCTAGATATGTAGTACATAAATAAATAGATCGGAAAATGTTGCTCACTCGATAATACTTCCCTGCAGGTACCCAAAACAGGATGGTTCAGATACCCCATTGTCATGATGATGGCCTGGGGGTTTATCATGGACTACATTCTTAGAATTAACATCAGGTGAGACACTATATTCTTAGAATTAACATCAGGTAAGAGACACGGAATCTGCTCTCTCTCTCTGATAGTCCCTGATAACTGCACTATGTGATATTATTTGACATTTAAAATGCGATTTGTTTCCGTGATCGTTTGAAACTTCTTCCAAAAAAAAATAGTAACGATCTTACCGTTCGATAAAACGACCTATACCACCCTTTATAATTTGTTTTATTTCAGTGTAGCCCTAGAAGGTGGAATGGTCCCTGATAACTGCACTATGAACCAAAGCCGGTGCTGGAACCAATCTGAACAAGGTAACTTTGGTAACCATGGTAACTTTGGTAACCACGGTAGCGGGGGCCCAGCAGGGGTGACTAGGGTTACAGTGGTCACTAGGTTAAATAGAATAACTCGAGTATCAGAACCACGATGGTAACCCGCTTTCCTTCCCTAGTAACCATGGTAACCCACTCTTCTTCCCTAGGTTACGTTCTGAGTTCCTTTTTCTGGGGCTACTCAGTCTCCCAACTCCCCGCTGCCCTAATCCTATCCTACTTCTCCGCCACCTCCATCTTCGGGGTAGGGCTCGGCTCGGCCGTCCTCCTTACCCTGGCAGACCCCTTTCTACCCGGATTCTGGTCGGTCCTAGTGTCCCGGATACTAATTGGTATCGGCCAAGGTGTCACATTTCCCATTGCACTGACTATCATCTCTAACTGGGCGCCACTTCCAGAGAAGGGTCTCTTCACAGCTTTCTCCACGGGAGGGCAGTATATTGGAGGTGTGTTGGGCAATATTGTGTCAGGGGAGCTGGTCGGGTCAGGTATACTGGGAGGGTGGCCGAGTGTGTTCATAATTTACGGGATCTTGGGGGTTGTATGGTGTATTTTCTGGTTTACCCTTGTCACGGATACCCCTGCTAACTCTCGGTGGGCACCAGAGGCAGAGAAGGCGTACCTAGCATCATCCACTATCCCACAGAGGCCCTTCAAGTTTATAGAGGTCCCCTGGTGTGCTATTTTAACCTCACGACCCCTTCTCTCCACAGTATTCCTGCATTTCTGTAACGGTTACGGGTACTTCATGCTCCTAACCGATCTCCCAAAGTTCCTCAAGGAAGTCCTAGGGTATGACATAAAGGCGTCGGGGGCGGTAGCAGCAGTTCCCTACATCATGATTTGGTTGGGGTATCTATTCTCGGGATGGATATCTGATCTTCTGGTGGCTCGAAGAAAAGTATCCTTTACCACTATGAGGAAAATCTGTGCAATGTTCGCCATGTTTCTCCCCGCCATACTCCTCTTTTGTTCATCCCTGTTCGAGAGAAATGTACCAGTGTTGGTTTTCATGAACCTGGCCATGTTCTTCCAGGGATTTGCCAACTCTGCCTACTACGTCAACTACATGGACCTCTCTCCCCGGTTCTCGGGTGTCCTGTGCGGAATTGGGAATGGGGTTTGTGCTGTAGCGGGGTTGGTGGGACCTGTTGCAGTGGGGAAGTTGCTTGATGCAGTCGATCAAACCAACCATACAGCACTACACAAGCAATGGCAGTTAGCCTTCGCTAGTGCTAGTATATTGTGGGCGGTGGGGTCATTGCAGTATGTGGTGTTTGGAAGTGCAGAGCGACAACCCTGGGACAGGCTGAGGAAAGAAGAAGGAGAGGATGAGCCACTGATTTAATGTTTTGGAAATGTGTTTTTTTTGATTCAGTATTACTTTTTACCCTGAAAGATGCAGAGTTTCAATTTGTATAGGGGAGCCACAGGTAATATGGGAAATTTGGTAAAATGGGAAATTGGTGTTTTGAAAAGATTGGCCATGTTACAGGCTCATAAATAGTTAATAACTCTTATTAGCGATCTTAGATTAGTTCTGAAACCGTTTATAGCCTTGATGGGAAGTGTTTAGATGGTACACTAGCATCCTCGTCATCTTAAAATACGGAAAGTAAAAATTCAGGCCACTTTTTTCATTTGGTACACACGTCTCTGTTTCTTTGAGAAATTATCGATTGGCTTAGTTTATGAGCAAGATATTTATTAGCGATACCTGAAGAGATCAGAGCATCAGAATGAACGTGTCTAACTATAATTAGCTAATTATAGAAACTCATGATTTTGGTATAATGGGATACTTTTATTTTACTGAAATGGGATACCCCATTTTACCAAATTTTCACTATCCCATTTTTCCAAAACATGTTTTTGAAAAATGGGATAGTGAAATTTTGGCTGTTTAAACGGCCATTTTAAACGCAAACTTCTCAGTTACGATTATTAATATAGCCTATTTCGTTCATAACTCGAAAAAACTTGTATTCTCTGAAAAGAATGCACCGAGTGACAACTGCAAAATATGACTACACGTGTGGATATAATTATTCAATTCTCATTAATCTAATCTTCTATTATAGACACCAAAAGGTTTCTGGTATCCGTGTAGCTTTCTTAGTTTAGCAGTTACTAAATATTATCCACATTTATGTGTTAACGATCAACTCTTTGGTCCCCAATTCTTTAGCAAATTTTAGAGAATTTCTAAATGTTGGACCTGTCTGAAATTATATACAGGTAGAACCCCGCTAGGAAATGAACCTATTCACGCTTTTACCCCTCCTGTTGAACTTAGTAGTGTAAAATGAGGCTTTAGGGACCCGTTGGTGAAGAAATTAGGTAGCTTGTTCCTAACTTTTCATGATTTCACGGCTGCCGGCTATTATAGGGCCTTCAGACCATTTACTTATTATAAACAAAACTTAAATACCATTACAAACTAGTTTAATCCAAGCAAAGTGCAACTTAAAGTTACCATATTTTGAGGAAAATTAATTTTGATAAAATGGGATACCAATTTTTTGATAAAATGGGATATCCCATTTTCGTTAAAAATGGGTATCCCATTTCACCAAAATAAAATTCCACTGCAAATTTTCAAGGTAATATGGGATAGTGCCAGATCTCCGTTGTGGAGCATTCATTGGGGTAATTTTGGTGGTAATGTGTTAGCCTGGTCCAAATAAGACACACCTATGAAGACGGCGTGACTTTATTGTCATCTGAAAAAAAATATGGCCAAAAGTTGTTAGGTATCCCATATTACCTGTGGCTCCCCTAGTTGTTATTCAGGGACAAATGAAAACAATAGGTTTTGTCATGTCCTATTAATGAAAAAAACCTCTTGTTTTCATTTGTATGACGCTCTAGCCCTCACACTCTAGCCCTCACACTCTTTAGAGTGGTTATTTCGTAACCAAGTGCCATATCGGGCATCGGCTATAACTGCCATCTCACTCAGAGCCAGGCTCAGACTCAGGGACACCAAAACAAGAAAGATGAGGAAGAAGCTACTGCTGCAGCGGGACTCGCGCGTCCTCTCCTACCCAAACCATCTCGCGCGTTACAACTATGAAGCAAGTCATGTAACGCTATATCACCCACGCGACTGAGTAGGTCTGTGTACCACCGCCCTCATATGGTTAAACCCATATCATTAGTTTCCCCATCCAGCTGTCATATTCAAGCTGTTGTTAAGTGGGTAACTGTTGTGTCCATAGAAACTACAGATAATGAGATGATGGAGCATACATGCTTGGTGCTAATTGCAAGGGTCATTACTGCAACACTGGCTTAGGTGTTCTACAGAATAAAAAAGAAAAGGAGATGAAGATAAAACAACAATTTAGAAAAGATTGTTTGTTTGTTTGTTTGTCACTAAACCATGGGATACGCTCAGCAAACCTCCATACCAACCCGGGTATGTGGTAACTATGGCGCTGAGTCCCTTTCTCTCCCCTGGGAGAGAAAGAGACTCATGGTTTAAATTTCTGGAACATTCGAGAGGATCTTGGTCCGTTAGGTAACGTTTTGCCTTTGAGGGGGTCTTGGTCGGGTAGGTAATATTTTGCCTTTGAGAGAGTCTTGGTCTTGAAAATAGGTAACGTTTTGCCTTTGAGAGGGTCTTGGTCGGGTAGGTAACGTTTTGCCTTTGAGAGGGTCTTGGTCTGGTTTGATGTTTATCGTATTTGTTGGTCTGTCTGGGGCACACTTTCAAGCTATGTCTTGTCTTACTCTTAATTATTGAATAGTCAATTACATTCACAATATCAACTGTACACAATAAATGAACAAACAATACGGACAGGTGAACTTACGACCTTGATGAATGATTGGTACCGTGATGTTGTTGGTGATGAGATGAGAGGTGTAAACATTTCCAATGGTGACAAAGAACGAAAACGATCAAACACAAACAATGGGTTGGGCAGATTGTAGCACCACTAGAGTGTAAAATGTTCTAGAAGACGATTCGGATGAGATAGATAATAACATTTGTTAGTTGTTACACGCGATAAGCGACTTAGTGCACCAAAACACAAGGATTGTCTCTGTAGTGTGGTGTTTTGCAATGTCCGCTATATTGGGAGAGGTGGGTGGGGGAGGGCGGGTGGGGGTGGGGCGGGGGGTAATATTGGACAAAAATGTTGCTGTAATTTAGTAATGAGACCAGGCCAGGCCCGAGAGACAGTTCAGTGGTAACTGGGGGGTCATGTGTGATGGAAATGAGAACTAGAGGCAGATTTGAGTTGCATTTTATTGAGGAAAATAGCCCTTTTTAGTGTCTGAGACAAGCAAAAGTGAAACGAAATGCAACGTAACGAACGAGTCATTTAGAAAAGATACAAGAAGGCGGTTCTAACACAGCAGGAGAAAAAGTAAGACCAATCTAATCATGCCACCCTCTCCTACCCAGGAAAGGGGGGTAATTGTAAGATACCATTAAAATCAGCAACCCTATCCCCCAAGCAACCTACCTTAAAGTAAGAGCCATCCATGGTCACTACAGAGCAGTATTTTAATATCCCCATGGAAACGACAGGGAATTTGAGGAACTTCAGAACGGCTTCAATGTTGCAGTACCATTCTTGAATATCGTCCAACTTCGCCAGCTTGTGGGTTTTCTGTAACAGTTGGAATTATAGATCAGCTCTGAGTTCAAATACATAATTTAAAGAGGGAAATAATAAGGGTAAGGTATCTCAATGGTTCATATTTTCTGGGCCGACCCGTAATAATATTTTCACATCTCTTTCTCTCCCTACCTGAATTGCAGAAATGGTATGTTCCAGGCGTTTAGTGTTCACATTCCTCCTATTTCCTCCCTCCCACTTCTCTGTCACACTGACCCCATAGGCCAGCATGAAGATATACTTGTCCGTGTGTTCCGTGTTTCTCCACTTTACAACAGGGCTGTAGAGGGAGTCCACCAGTAGCTCAAACAACTGGGGGGGGGGGGGGATAAGGGTTAAAATGTGACCTCTCTCCCCAATTAGTCAATTATTATCATCGAGCTCATTAGGGGTTCTACTCCAATTAGTTACCCCATCAAGACTTCCTGTAACTGGACCTGGAATTAAGATTCAAGGAAAGGGGAAGTTCCCAATCTCAATCTCTTTGAGCTGGGGTTACGTCTCAAACACGTGACAATGTAACGTGATCTCTAGTCAGTTTAAAATCAAGAATGGTATAGCAATCAGACTCAATTCAGTCATTTCCTATCAGTATGACGTTTGGTGACTTGAACAATTTGATCGGATCAGCTAAGTTCAACACATTGCAGCCTCACATTGTCCTCACAAAGCGTGATATCCTTGCACATTTTCGGGCCGTTTTGCACGAGGATCAGGTGGCGTCCGGGACCAAGAGACGTCGTGTAGAGATTGATAATGCCTTAAACCTTACATCAAGAGCCGTACTTGCTGTTTTTGTCAACAATGGAGTTAGCACAGTTCGGGAGAAATCTGTGAAGTTGTAAGTTGAAATCCTAGGGACATCTAGCGACTGGCTATTTGAAATGGCGGCTAATTTGAAACACCCCCTCTACAGGCCAGCAGGTGCACCAGATTTGGATTTTTAGACGTCCGTGGACTAGTCAGAACTCATTCCAAGCCCACTGATGTCTAAAAATCCAAATCTGGTGCACCTGCTGGCCTGCAGAGGGGGTTAGCCATTCAAATAGCCAGTCGCTACCCTATACATATATGCATTATGCATGCAGTAGTAGATAGAATAAAAAATAGTAGAATAAGAAATACAGGACAACTACTTATATCAATTTTTCGTTTACACTATTGCTTTACAGCGCTTTGAAGAGATTGGTGGCTCAAACTAAGAGATCCAGTAATTGGCGTAATGAGAGGAAGTATGATGAGCTGTGCAAGGTGTTCATGTCGGGCCATCCTTCTTTCGGAAAGGTACACCAATTGTTGTTTTTAAAGTAAAACATGACCTAATTTTATCAACCTATCTCCACTTGTGTTACATTTTGTTCGTTTTCTACTTTCTAGACAATGCAAAGAGCTCCTGTTGCCACGCCGGTACCTGTCCCGTCCAAGAGTTTCCCGGTGACGACCAGAAGTGCCCGATTCAGACCCGCTCGAGCCTATGTGAAAGATGTAAGTTTCTCTGACTATCTTTCTTTCACCTATCTTTCTCCCCCTTTCTCTCTATCTTTATCCCCCTTCACACTCCCCCATCACATCAGTACTCATCTATATATAGGTAGAGGAGAAGGTGGATGAAGGTGATCACTCCAGAAACCCGGACTACATACTGACAGCCTCTGATGAGGAGTATACCACTGGTGATGACTACAGCGACAGCGATTGATAGATTACCCTTTCCGAAAGGTTCATGGAGGATTGTGCAACCGCCTATCCCGTAACTTCATTCCAGAACAGTGGGAGTTGTCAAAGCAGCCGGATCCCCTAATTATTCCTTATGAATGTTGTAATGCGAATTGACATGTCATTGTCGATTCCATATGAGAATAACGCCTCCCATAGTCATATATAATAGGCCTCACCCCTACCCAGTATTTGCCCTTGTGAGTTGTGATAACGGTGATATATGAGGTGTTTGTCGTTTCTGTATAAACTGCATTCATGTTTTTTGATATGCATTCATGTATCTTATTGGAATTCCCAACAATCGAAAACTTGTCTATCGTTCTCTAAACAACATAAAATAAATGGTCACTGTGATTGTCTAAGGAATTGATCCTCAGGGAGAACTCTACGAAGAAATGGAATTTCTCCGGAATAGGTTACAATTTACAAATAAAAACATGAGTGTTAATGAAATACAATTGTTTTAGTGTGTTCTAGTGTGAGCCAGATCGTTTCAATAATAAACGAGATGGTAAATGTTCCTCTGCTCCATCTCTTGCTTTATTGAACCCCTACTGAAACTGACGATAGAACTAACGCTAGTAAAACAATAATTGTTTCACTAGCGTACGAGCACTATCGTATTATTGTACTGCATTAATACTCGTACGTGTTGTGATTTGTTGAAATAAATAGTATTCTGCCGGCTGCCCTGCCCTTCCTGCCTCCGACCTGGCCCTTAGATTACCTCTGATAGCAATTGATTTGACACCAAAAATATTCTACGTCAATACATACTCGTATTGTTCAAATTATTTTTATGTGAGGAGGAAAATATATTGACGCATATATTAAGGCATGATATATTCTGTAAAGTCTGATTTTTGTCACCCCCGCCCCCGTCTCGTGCGCTCGTTTTTTACACGCCTATCACATGTTAACGTATGGTTTGCACGTCAAAAATTGATAAATATCACATAGTCATGTGTTTGGGGGGAAAACTTCAAAAAACCGACCTTTTGTCTTTGTTTCTTTTTTCTACGGATAAATTTTTTATTACAAATATGTATCTTTTATTTATTTCAAAGTATCACTCAAATAGAATTGAAGAGATCGTGACATAGTAACACTGCCAGTAGGGACCGATATGTTCTGGTATCTTGATTGCCTTGCTCGACCCTCTTTCACCACGCTGTAGAGTGTTTAAAAAACAATCTAGCTGAACTTTATTCTACTGCACCCTTGCTATTGAACTATGAAATGAGTACGTGTCTGACTCAAGATCTTTTTGCTAAATGCCCTAGTTACGCCTGACCTAATTTTAGCTTTATCTCACTCTCTTACTCTAAGCATATACTACTATCATCATAGAAAGATTATAGAATTACCAAATAAAAGGCTCTATTATAGCTGTTACTTAACAATCATTTAAATAGTTACTTGATGTCTGGCTCTATTCACAACTCTACTTTCTATCTGTATTATAAAATTACCAAATGAAAGGCGCTGTTATAGCTCATTTAAATAGTCACTTTCTCTGGTGCCTGAACTCGTCTCTATTTGTATTATAAAATTGCCAAATAAAAGCTCTTACTATAATTCATTTATATAAAAATATGTCTGACTTTGAATCCATTTGTTCCAAAGAATCATTCCCATGACCTTTTTTTAGTATAAATATGTCTTGACTTCTACAATTCTACACCAATGTGGCGGGTGCTAGTGCTGACTATAATTGGAAATTGTCTGCTTCATGTCAATTGTGACATCTACAACAACTGCAGCATAAAAGAGACTGGTCCATTTCTTGCTAACTCATGCTCGTTTGATCCAGGATTTGAAATATTCCAGTGCCCAAACTCAAACGTCACCTTCGGAGGCTACACACGAATCTCTGTTCAACAACGCGGTAAAATTAGTTTGGTGACAAGGTTATGCCCAAACGACTCCGCAGGCTACCAAGCTTGCATAGCCAGGTTTCTGTTTCAGAAATTATCTCCGTATAGAGGTGTCAGGATCCGGCTTTTTGATTCTCCCCCTGCATGTGGTCGCTTGTGTTGGAATGCTAAGGAACACGCCTACCAGTTTACAGATGACCAATATTGCCCTGAAGATCAGCGACTGGATTCTAATTACAGTTACACCGCACCTCGCATTCCAAACCTCAACTTCTCTATTCGCCCCAATCTTGTGTGCGACGGGAAGTGTGATTATGGAAATGACTTACCTTGGAGATGCATTGATGAGTTGGATTGTAATGGATTGGCCTATGGCGTCATCTCTTTTTATGGTATCTTCCCCTTTACCATCGTTTCTTTCGAGAACGAAATCACTGATTTGATACAGTTTAAAAAAACCTGTCAGCAGAGATTCAACTTTGAGTATCCGCTAAGCAACCGTACACGTTGCTTTCATTTACCACGTGATTACCAATTGGTAGGAAGTTCTTTTGACCCCGGCAACAGTCAGTACCAACCGTACTGTACTAATGGACATGATCAGACAAACTGTTCCTACTCGGGGTTTGTAGCGGGGAAATGCATGGTAGATGGATTCCCAACCACAATTTCAACCCACATCCTGTGTGTTAGAGATATGCCGATCCTGTGCGATGACAAACTGGATGGGAAGTGTTTTACAACTGATCGTCATTGCCGCGTTCACAAACACCGACTCTGTGATGGTCACAGCGACTGTAGTTCAGATACGGATGAGAAACTTGATATCTGTAGCAGGCTCACAGAAAGGAGTTGTAAACGAAGGATGACTCAGGTAACATCTCTACTTCCCATTCCTTACAATTGGATACAAGACGGCATCGTAGATTGTGAAGGGGGAGAGGATGAGGAGGTCAGCTGGGAGAGATGTGGAACAGGATCTACAAACAGGGTCCAGAGAGATGGGCAATGTAGCGATGTCTTCTTGTGTCGGCCGGAGGAGGCATTAAAATACCTGGAGCTGGAAGAAGTTTGTGCAACTGCAGCAACGTGCGGAGGAAAAGCCTGCCAGAACTCCCATTCAGGCGTGACTAGATCTGCTTTTACCGAAACTGTTAAAGGTAACGATCGAATCATACGGAGTGGGTGGTGCCAAAAAGGATTGGAATCGTTCAGGGAGCTGATAGGTGACACATGTACTGAAAAGGATTTCATTCATCCATTTCATGAGTTTGAAGGTAAAACTCTCACAACTCGACTAACTGTCTCTCAACTTCAGACTGATTGCCGCTACTTCTTTGGAAAACAGTATGTCTTAAAAAGTTGCAGTGGCCAGTGTCATAACACAAAGTGTCCCCTGAAAAGACCAATTCTGCACTCATCTTGTGAAAATATCAAGAATACACAGTATTCCATTGCACAACCCGGTGTCACTGTGATAGAAAAAGACAGATACGGCTATCACAACTACTTTTTTGAGTGTGACAACTACCTCTGCTTGCCCTTTACCAAGGTTTGTGATTTAGTGGACGATTGTGGGGATGGGTCAGACGAAGGGAATTGCGAAAATAGCGTTAAATGCAGCGAAAGCAGTAGATATGTAGCGGTTAGTCAAATGTGCGATGGGACTGTTGACTGTCCTGATTTTTCGGACGAATGCAACAGTGTTTGCCATCGAAAGTCGATTGAAAATACCGGAATCATGGTTTGTACAACTATGATGGGCGTAGTCGGGACATTGTTGAGTTTAGTCCAGATCTTTAAAAGTATCTTCTGGGATGACGCTTCAAAGACGGACAGTTCGTTCGTGAACAAAGTTTTTTCCACCCTCATTGCACTTGGTGACTTCCTTACATCATCATACCTACTTATTCTGGTAGCTTTTCACTGGGCTTATCAAAATAGTTTCTGTGAGAAGCAACTAGCTTGGGTGAGCAGCTGGCCTTGTGAGATCATTGGGGTTATCAGTACAACAGGCACCACCATCACGTCTCTCTCCATGGCTGTAGTCAGCCTCTTCAAGCTTCAGGGAACTAAACGCGGTCTACGATACCGGAGGTCCAAGGATATCGACCAGAAATTCAAGAAGAAAGTATTCCTTATGGTGATCGCAATCAGTTTCGTTGCAGTCAGTTTTGCTGTTACCCCCATCATACCCAGCTTGGAAGATGGCTTTGTAAACGGGATTGCCTACGAAGATGCAGCTCAGCTCTTCCTAGGAGTAATGACGAAAGAGAAGCTCCTACCGATTATCCAGGGATACCATGGCACCAGGATGATTACCAGATCCGAAACTGGCCTATCCTGGGCGAGGATCAGGAGTATTGTGAGCAGTATGTTTACTACAGATAACGGTGGGGTACAGCACAAGAAGTTTTCCTTCTATGGAAATGATCCAGTTTGTTTGTTCAAGTTCTTTGTACTTCCCGATGATCCCCAGCTAACATTCGTATGGTCATACATTTCCCTACAATTCGCTTGTTTCCTAACTGTAGCTGTTTGTCACACTGTCATTGCGGTTCTGGTAGCACGGAACAACTCTGTGGAGGGAAGCAATCTTACATCGAAGCTAAACCGGAAAATTATGCTTGTTTGTGTCACGGATTTCTGTTGCTGGATGCCGTTTCTGATTTGTTGTGCCCTCCACACGGCCGAGGTGGTCGATATGTCACCATGGTACCAGGTTTTCTCTCTCACCATTATGCCCATAAATGCCATCATCAATCCTCTGCTCTACAACAGCGAAACGATATCTAACGCACTGAAATTCTGCAAACAAAAGTTTAGGAGTTCTTCAGACGAACAAGATGTCCCTGTAGCTAAAAATGGACCAAATGAATAACTTAACGCTGTTGAATTATATCGAGTCTCTAGGCAGTAGGCTGGTTCACCGAGTAAGCCGTAGATTTTGCATCATAATCAAAATTGGGAAATAAATATTTTGCAGTTATTGGCTTGGGAAGGTGGGAGTGTAGAAAATATCGAGGCTTAAGTTTATTTTTTTGTTTAAATGTCGCTTTTCCAACCTTTTGTCAGCTTTATAGACTTAACCAGTGATGCCGATTGGTGTGTGTTTAAAAAAGAAGAAAAAAAGTTATTAGTTAACTATGATATGATAGTTTTGTCAAAGAGCTGATTTGAAAACAAAATTGTTATTTATCAAAAATGGCCCAATATTTGAGTTTTAATTTTACTTTTACGCCGGAGTCCTGACCCATGAGCAGAGTTGAAGTTGTGCACCGGTAACGTGAAGAATACGGCCCATCCGCCAACACTGCAACAATCGTGCGGGAAAGTAGGCAGTGTTCTAAGTATGATCTATGATTCATAGGTCATAGTTCATGAACTATTAACTACAATGAACTACAAACTACAAACTACAAACTATAAACAGTGTTATTGATACCTGTGGTAGGCGTAGGAAGGCAACTGGGGGTGGATCACTGGAGCTGTATAGTTGGTATAGTGTCGTTACATCGCCAGAGTTCAGGGCATTCTTGTTGAGCGTTAGCATCGAGGTGAGAGCTGAGAAAGTTTAGCATTAATAAATTAACAGTAATAATTTGAGTAGTAAAAAAGGAAGGGTGCCAAGTGTTAGACCTGCTAGGTTGAATTGTTAGTATACCATGTTTGGTGCAACAAGAGAAGTTCAGTCAGAGCGAGGTATGATGTTTTAGTATTCTTAGTTGAGCTGTATTATACACAAAGCAGCATTGGCAACAGAGCAAAATGAAGTAGGAAGTTATTTTCTATATATCTGTCCGTCTTTATCCATGATGAATAATGATACATGATATGACTATGGTCTATGTTTTAGCAACGGTATTATCTACATATCTTTCTTATCAATTATTCATTCTTTCCGTTATATTTTGTGCCATGTTTCGGTGTGTTAACCCCTCGCCCATAAGTGTTGAAACTGTCTCAGGTAACTAATTGATAATTAAACAACACAAAATAATAACACATAATTGATAATTAAACAACACATAACTATAGATGCGTGAAATGATGAGTTGTAGCCAATTATTATGAGTCAATTATTGGATGGGGCAACAATCCCGAAACCCGTGTCTCCTTTCTCCCCGTCCGCCTTCTCCACAACCCCTGTTTCCCCAGGAGAGATTGGAGTGTTGTTATTATTGGTTATTGTACTTGTCATGATGATACGATGGAAAAGGAGGAGGATGATCAAGTGCACAAAGCAGCAGAACACACCAGGTAGGCAACAAAATGAAGTGAAACTGGCGCAGTGGGAAATAGGTCGGAATGTCAATCAAAAATACGAGACAAACTTACTCACTAATTGCAATACTTCCGTAAAAAGTGAGAAAATGAGAGAGAGAATGATAGATACTAGACATTGAGAATGGAAGAGAAGGATAGAAAGTGAGATAGACAAATGTCAAATAACAAGAAATCCAGAGAAAGTTGTAGACACTAATTCAACTGGAAATGAATCTAGGGCACGACCTATTTCTGCTGATGTATAACCGTTAGTCAGTGAGAAATGTGTAAATGATGCTATCGAAGTGTCAGGGATGTAGAGAGATTGAGAGAGAGAGAGAGAGAGAGAGAGAGAGAGAGAGAGAGAGAGAGAGAGAGAGAGAGAGAGAGAGAGGGAGGGAGGGAGAGAGAGAGAGAGAAGGAATCTTACTAACATCTTTGTATGTTATCTAACGATAAGATCATACTCTTTCCGGCAGCTTCCTCGTCATCTATTTTAATTCCTTTCGTAGTGTCTCTCTCTCTCTCTCTCTCTCTCTCTCTCTCTCTCTCTCTCTCTCTCTCTCTCTCTCTCTCTCTCTCTCTCTTTCTCTCTCACTCACCCTTGTCTCTCTACCCCTATCTCCCCAACATCTCTCCTCTAGGTATGCCAAGCCCTTTGAAACAGCTCCTACAAGATCATCTTGGTGATAATCAGCTGGGAGATTGTGAGGATCCCATTCTGGTGGGAATCAGAAGGAAGGCCAGGTTATACATGATCCTGGCCCAGGTGATATCTGAACGACGCGTGGGATTGGACACCAGGGATTCAGTGCTAGCATCGCTAGGAGGAAATAACAAGTGCTTTAGAAATACATGAAAATGAATCTCCTTCTTCAGACTTGAAAATGTTAAAGAGTGAGAAATGAACAATCGGCAGACTGCAGAATGACAAGGCGTCAGAAGCAGATAAATGGTCGGATAATTGACTTGGTATTTACAAGGAGTCATTATACTTGGAGTTATGATGACTGGAGCTATGATGATTGGAATAGTTCGTTACCAATGAGCATTGTCTCATAATTGTACTTCTATTAGTATGAATAATGTATTTGTTACCGATAGATTGGTGTTTTTGTTTGTTTGTTTGTTTGTTTGTTTGTTTGTTTGTTTGTTTGTTTTATTGTTTGTTTATTTGTTTGTTTGTTTGTTTGTTTGTTTGTTTGTTTGTTTGTTTGTTTGTTTGTTTGTTTGTTTGTTTGTTTGTTTGTTTGTTTGTTTGTACCTTGGAAGATGGTAGGGTAAGCAGCAGCACCGCACATGGTAAGCGAAATGAAACACGTGTCCTTTCCCATTGTTCTTGCTCTTCTCTCCAGCTCCTACAATAACGAATTTGAACGATAATTAATTAGGTCAACTATTTTTGATAGAGCATATCAATTTATAAAAGTATTCATTATGTAAATTTATGATTTTAAGTGTTGTAAACCTGGAAAAGGAATCTCAGTTTGTACCCAGTTCCTCTATCTTTGCTGGCTTGATGGAGAAGTGCCACAGTATAGAAATAAGTATGCTTACTGCTACACACCTGAGAAGGGATATACATCTTGAGATTTAGAAACCATATATGTTCACAATCACACTGTTTTAGTAAACAACAGTATGAACAAATAAATGCAAATCGAAATGAGTTGTACCACAATTCTCAATGTTGCTATGGTAACTGTGAAAAACACACCGTGTTCAGAAATAGATGGGAAGTGGTGTAACTTCGTTACCCTTTACCCTTTACACACACCTCTCTCTCTCTCACTCACTCTCTCCATCTCCCTCAACCTCATCCTCTCCCACTTTAAATACAAATTTGTTACTCACCAGCTTAGTTAGATCAGTAATGATAGGATCAAGATTAGACCCTCGAAACTTGAGAAGTGTGGCTATACTCGTCTTCAGGATCCTCGAAAACACATCAATCTGTTGGGAGGCCATACTGACACTGCTGATCTCATCCGTGAAGCCAGCATCACTAATGAGTTTAATGGTGTAGTTGAGCATGATACAGTCGGGGTGTTTATCAGCCAGACTGTAGAAGAGAGCCCGCCATGTGGGGTAACTTATCATCTCTCCCAACCACCCGGGTAGCTCACCTAAAGGGGGGGGGGCTCCATTTTGGTAGAATTGTTCACACAGTGTCAGGCGACTCAACATTTTAACAGCACATCTTTACAAATATCTTATTAAGCCCTCTTTACAGCAGGACTAAGTAAACAAATACTTTGGACTTATTCCAAAACGAGAAATTGTTTTCTTACCATCTTCAGAAAATATAGTATCCGCCTTCCTTGGATCAAAATTCTCCTGAAGTAGATCCTTTACATGGCCCTCAACCAGCCGCTCTATGTTAGCCCTGTTCTCTCCGCAGTACTCTAACCAGAGAACTAGCTGTCTGGCAAGGTTCCCAATTCCCTGAAAGTTCTCCGCTAACGTGCTCACCACCTGGATATTTGGGAGAGTGAGGGTTTTTAGTAGTTTAGGTGGTTGCATATTTGGGGAGGGGGTAGTTTGGATGTTTGTTTGTTTGTGAGGGGGTAGTTTGGGTGGTTTTGGTGGAGTGTACAAACTGGAGGAGAAGCTCGGACTGTAGTTTATGAAAGCACGAATCGGCACGTCTACTATACTGTATTTGGGGATGAATGAAAGATGAGATTTACCTCTTCAGGGGTTCCCCCAGCATTGAAATACTTCTTCACCGTTTTGAAGATACTTGCTTCACAAATACTATCCTTCTGAACAAAGAGATCCAGACACTCCTGAATAACCTGATAAAGAATTTGGGTGGTAAATCCTTTTAATGATAATGGTAATTTCCCAGGTAATTAATTAATTAGCAAATTAATTAATAAGCTAATAACCTTGACACTATCATCTTCTTTGTCAGATACAGGGTCCTCCATTCTCACGATCTTGTCCTACAAGGGACGGAGGTGTGATAGTATACTGTAGATCTGGTATATTGACTTTTGTAGACAAATTTAGACACTTTGAATAACATAAACATCTAACTGGCATAATAAGTAATGTTTGGTCAATAACAAGTCTGTACACTGCGAAAATTTATACATAAACAAACAATTGCCAAACAAAAAAACTCTGTCATCACTCTCAATAATCACTCTGGAATGAATTATCTAAACCCCCCGGTTTCCTATCTACTGTAATAAAAGGACAGCCAAACCTCAATTAACCAGAATCCTCGAGAAAAACATTCGTCCTGAAAATTGAGGTTTCGGTAAATTAACGTCCGGTAAATCTACAGATTTTTTGCAGCAGAATTGTAAGTGAGCAGTCCGGTCCTAATCGACAATCTCAACAATAACAGAACCGTTGTGCTCAACCCCAAAATTCAGACCCTCAAACACAATATCTTTAACACCATTACAGTTGAACCTTTTCAACTTCTTTTTAACGCTATCTCTCACAATAAAGGGATGCGTCAGGTAAGTTGCCTCCCCGTGTACCACCTCCTGCTCAATGTACATCCGAACAAGAACTTCCTTCCCCTCGTAATCTTTCCAGATGAGGTTAACGGGACCATTGGATTGGTTGGTAAAGTGAGCAGTGAATTTGATCTGTGCACGGGAGGACTTCATGTTGGCTGCCTTTATTTCATCTTCAGGGATCTCTAGCTCGGGTAGAAGTGGCGGGGCACTGCAGATAATAGGAGCACCCGCTGGTGGTGGGCCCGAGGGTGGTGGGACGGATGTTGTCAGCATGGCTTTCAAAGCTGCATTCTCCTTGCGGAGGTGGAAGATGTACTCAGTGACCACTTCCCTGGAGACGAAGGTTAAACTGCGCTCCAGCACTTCGTCTGAACAGTTCTCCAGCTCGTAACGGGTGCTTAAAACGTTCAGTTCTTCAGCCATGGTTGCTAGGGAAGAATAACTATATTTCACTCGATTTGGGTTATGGAAGGGCGGAAGTTTGTGCTCTGGGCTCTGGCAACCTCTTGGGGCTCCGTTACGATCTGGATGTTTAAGCCCTATTCACAGGTGTGTGCTGCCAAAAATACCCTGCACTAACCACTAATTAACCACTCAACCGTTTTGGCTTCTTCAAAGATTATCTGATACTTGATAGGTCTAGGTTATCTCAAACGGGCAAAGCAATTTCTAACCACAACTCGAATCCCAGCCCTAACGCTAACAGCGCATGCCAGCCATCTTGTCATATACAGTGTGGGATAAGCTATAAGGTAGCGCTATTCAAGGAAGGGCTTTTTGACCAACTATCACCCGGGTTGCGGGATAAGGCAGCGTTTTTACTTTCTTGAAAAACTTATTAACTTGGCCTATGCTACAGGCCCTAGAAGCCGTGGAAAACGCGCGCACTTGGGGTCTGCAGCGCATGCCAACTTATTAACCGAAGCTGAAAAGGGGGGGGGGCCAATATCGGCCTTAAAATAAAATCACTGCGCTGGCAAGCGCAAAGGTGGCCCCATCCCATCCCCCCAAAAACTTTTCCCGAAAAAGTGGGCCCGCTTGCCAACAGCGTAGATATAACAATTTTGAAGTTTTAGCCCATTTTGGAACTTTTCGACCCCTCCTAACTCCGGAACCAGATGAGCTAGGAGGCTGAAATTTGATACTAAGAAGCTTCACATAGACCTCTACTGACGGTAAAAATTTGAAATAGCTAGCTCATTCCGGTCGCAAGTTATGACACCACCCCCAAAACAGAAAATTCAGTGTGGCGATAGGTATATCACTGCGCTGGCAAGCGCAAAGGTGGCCCCATCCCATCCCCCCAAAAACTTTTCCC
The DNA here is from genome assembly GCA_020137815.1 of Hormiphora californensis. NCBI lineage: Eukaryota > Metazoa > Ctenophora > Tentaculata > Cydippida > Pleurobrachiidae > Hormiphora > Hormiphora californensis. Next base: position 1,768,611 of record CM035356.1, on the reverse strand, counting down.
GAAAAAGTGGGCCCGCTTGCCAACAGCGTAGATATAACAATTTTGAAGTTTTAGCTCATTTTGGCACTTTTCGACCTCTCCTAACTCCGGAACCAGATGAGCTAGGAGGCTGAAATTTGGAACTTAGAAGCTTCCCATAGACCTCTACTGATGGTAAAAATTTGAAGTAGCTAGCTCACTCCGGTCGCAAGTTATGACACCACCCCCAAAACAGAAAATTCAGTGTGGCGATAGGTATATATATATCACTGCGCTGGCAAGCGCAAAGGTGGCCCCATCCCCTCCCCCCTAAAACTTTTCCCGAAAAAGTGGGCCCGCTTGCCAACAGCGTAGATATAACAATTTTGAAGTTTTAGCCCATTTTGGCACTTTTCGACCCCTCCTAACTCCGGAACCAGATGACCTAGGAGGCTGAAATTTGGTACTAAGAAGCTTCACATAGACCTCTACTGACGGTAAAAATTTCAAGTAGCTAACTCATTCAGGTCGCAAGTTATGACACCACCCCCAAAACAGAAAATTCAGTGTGGCGATAGGTATATATATATATAGATATATATATATAGACGCTTCACTGTGTAACACTTGTAGCCCGAACCATACTAGTAAGCGACTTGAACCAAGTTTTATCTGTTAGCAAATCGTTCGGGGCATGCATTAGTTAAGGTTTCGAGTGAAAATGTCCTCTATGACGACCGTAATGACGTCACAAAGTGACTTCATTGAAAATTCTCAGACCAAATATTTTCAAACGCCCCTAACACCCTCAAGACGTATTCTGATTCCTGATTTGACGGAAAATCGTTAGAGGTAAATTGTCTGAACTTTCAGATACTATATAGTGATTTTCTCTAACTTGTCATTTTTAGACCTTAAAACGCGTCGGAACTCAAAAATTTGATGTTAAATCTACACAAAAACTCACATTTCGTGCAATAACTTCAGTTCTTGACTACTGCTGCCTTTAAAACTTTTCACACGTTTAGTGCTTCATTGACTAAATAGTCTGTCATAATTTTTTACGTCGTCGTGACGTCACGTGTGACGTCACGACGTCAAAACGACGTCGAATTTTGAAAATTTCGTCAAATCAGTTTCCTACAACCCAGGATACATTTGAATTACATTTGAACACTTTAGTTGACAATTAGCTTAGTTGTTTGAGGTCATAAATGACCTCAAACGACCAAAAAAGAGCACAAATTTAGAGCAAAAACTAATTGAAATTAGTTCGCCAGAAAGGTGGCCCATTTTGAACTTACTCTTTCATTTCCGTCACCTTTGAGTTGAAGGCGGAAAAGTTTACGGATACCTCAATGTCTTTGAAGCCTCAACTCAAAGGTGACGGAAATGAAAGAGTAAGTTCAAAATGGGCCACCTTTCTGGCGAACTAATTTCAATTAGTTTTTGCTCTAATCACTGCGCTGGCAAGCGCAAAGGTTGCCATCCCCCCTCCCCAAACAGCAAAGCGCCGCCAGAAACGCAGTTATACGTTTTATGGGTGTTTTGACTGAAAACTCAGATTTCAGAAGGCTATAGCATGGCTCCCATTCATCCGTTTGACTTGAAATTTGGAATGTATACCCGGCTCGGGGTCATTAACTTAAGTTCAAAATTTCAAGTCTCTATCTCATCTGGAACTGAAGTTACAGACAGGTCCCATTTGCCCTAGATTCAGTGTAACACATATGCGCGCGCGCGCGCGCGCGTAGGAGAGACGCTTTTTATAAACCATATTCACGCCAAACAAAAAGAGATAGAAACTTCTCGTTTTCACAGCTGGTAGATCTACTGGATGTGTGTGCATTAGTCGATGTGAGGTCCCTTTTCATCACCAGGAACGTCCTACAGAACGTCTTAAAGTCGTCATTTTTCAGACTCTGACTAAAATTCTTTGAGCTCATTTTACACCCTGAAGACGGATTCTAATCGAAAATCGAAGGCTATATCATGGAAAGAGAATTGTCTGAACTTTCAGAAACTTGATAGCGAATTTTCAAAACCAGACGTATAAGGGTCTTAAAACGCGTCTAAAGTGTTATGACTGTTTAAAAATAGATATGACGATATGGGTTTTTTCGCCATAGCAGACTCAAATCTCATCCAATCGATCTCAAACTTGGTCAGTATCTTCATCTACGTAATCCCGATGATATGACGTCATCATTATGACGTAATAACGACGTGACGTCATTTTATGACGTCAAAATGACGTCAAAAATGAAAATTTTGCAAATTCGCGATTCCATCCTCTCCTTACCTGTTCTACTACATCTAAATGGATAAAAAATCCCAAAAATGATGCAAATTATACCAAAACTAATTGAAATTAGTAGGCCGGAAAGGTTGCCCTATGATTTGAGCTACCTTTGGCACCAGTACATTCCCTTTTGAAGATAGAAGAAGCATCTGTTATATACCCTGTCTGTACCCCGTGAATGTTACGGTGGCAAAGGTAGCTCAAATCATAGGGCAACCTTTCCGGCCTACTAATTTCAATTAGTTTTGGTATAATATATATATATATATATATATAGATATAGACGCTTCACTGTGTAACACTTGTAGCCCGAACCATACTAGCTAGAGACTTGAATCAAGTTTTATCCGTTAGCAAATCGTTCGGGGCATGTATTAGTTAAGGTTTCAAGTGAAAATGTTCACTAAGACGGGCGTAATGACGTCACAAAGTGACGTCATTGAAAAATATCAGACCATATATTTTCAAACGCCTCTAGCACCCTCAAGAAGTATTCTGATTCCTGATTTGACGGAAAATCGTTAGTGGCAAATTGTCTGAACTTTCAGATACTATATCGGGAATTTCTGTAACGTGTCATTTTCAGACCTTAAAACGCGTCGGAACTCAAAAATTTGATGTTAGAATCCACATAAAAGTTCACATTTAGTGCAATAACTTCAGTTCTTGACTACCATGCCCTTTAAAACTTTCCACACTTTTAGTGCTTCATAGGCCTAATAGTCTGTAATAATTTTCGACGTCATTTGTGACGTCACGTGTGACGTCACGACGTCAAAACGACGTCTAATTTTGAAAATTTCGTCAAATCAGTTTCCTACAACCCAGGATATATTTGAATTACATTTGAACACTTTAGTTGACAATTTGCTAAGTTGTTTGAGGTCATAAATGACCTCAAACGACCAAAAAAGAGTTCAAATTTAGAGCAAAAACTAATTGAAATTAGTTCGCCAGAAAGGTGGCCCATTTTGAACTTACTCCTTCATTTCCGTCACCTTTGAGTTGAAGGCGGAAAAGTTTACGGATACCTCAATGTCTTTGTAGCCTCAACTCAAAGGTGACGGAAATAAAGGAGTAAGTTCAAAATGGGCCACCTTTCTGGCGAACTAATTTCAATTAGTTTTTGCTCTAAATAGATAGATAGATAGATAGATAGATAGATATATAGATATAGACGCTTCACTGTGTAACACTTGTAGCTCGAACCATACTAGCTAGAGACTTGAACCAAATTTTATCCGTTAGGAAATCGTTCGGGGCATGCATTAGTTAAGGTTTCAGGTCAAAATATTCACTATTACGACCGTAGTGACGTCACAAAGTGACGTCATTGAAAAATCTCAGACCAAATATTTTCAAACGCCTCTAACACCCTCAAGACGTATTCTGATTCCTGATTTGACGGAAAATCGTTAGTGGCAAATTGTCTGAACTTTCAGATACTATATCTCGAATTTCTCTAACTTGTCATTTTTAGACCTTAAAACGCGTCGGAACTCGAAAACTTGATATGAAAATCCACATAAAAACTCACATTTCGTGCAATAACTTCAGTTCTTGACTACCATGGCCTTTAAAACTTCCCACACGTTTAGTGCTTCATTGGCCAAATAGTCTATCATAATTTTTTACGTCGTCGTGACGTCACATGTGACGTCACGACGTTAAAACGACGTCGAATTTTGAAAATTTCGTCAAATCAGTTTCCTACAACCTAGGATACATTTGAATTACATATGAACACTTTAGTTGAAAATTATCTTAGTTGTTTGAGGTCATAAATGACCTCAAACGACCAAAAAAGAGTACAAATTTAGAGCAAAAACTAATTGAAATTAGTTCGCCAGAAAGATGGCCCATTTTGAACTTACTCCTTCATTTCCGTCACCTTTGAGTTGAAGGCGGAAAAGTTTACGGATACCTCAATGTCTTTGAAGCCTCAACTCAAAGGTGACGGAAATGAAGGAGTAAGTTCAAAATGGGCCACCTTTCTGGCGAACTAATTTCAATTAGTTTTTGCTCTAAATATATAATAAATTATACAGTAGAAATCAATGGAATCAATACATTATTGTGGAATTAGTCCATACGATATAAATATTCATCAGCGTCACTTGCAGCCGCCTTGCCCCTGCCCCGATATCCCCTAATCGATACAGTTATTGAGTCAATGATAACGCAGTCTAGATACCGATCACTTGCATGGTCTCAAAGCTTCAGCATTGCAGGTCAGGCGCGCGCCAGACAGGTGACAACAAGCATGAGGATATTTATGGCAGGAAGTATTTCGTTGTATCGATCCTATTCCCGTGAGCTGATCGATGCGATACAAGTAACGTGTGCGGCAAAAAAAAGGCCCCCCCTAGACCACCATAGTTGCCGATGTGGTGGAGAGCTGTAACTTGGCAGGGTTGCTCCACTATGTCTATCTTGATCCTGACAGAAAAATCAGAGCTCTAGCTCAAAATTCATTTTCATGAACGGAATGAACTTCTCCGTTCCTTCGATATGAGACCCCCTCATCATTCAGAATTTTTTGCCCGTCTTTGGCTAACGATTATCTTTGTAATGAGACCAATTTGAGCATAATCTGATTACCAGGAGAGACACAGTGGAGGGTTTTCCGACCGTCACTCCTGACATGTGATCCAGGCCCGGTCACGTGGTGAAAAGTGGGTTTGGGGTGCTGTTAACATGTCTCAATAACGGATTATTGCTCTCATATCCCTTGAATATCCCTCCACAATGCTCTCAAGTCACTTTGTGATGCTGATTGATTGGGTTCATGTCACCAGTTCTTGTCAAAGTTCTCAAGCGGCCCGTTATACGAGATCATTTCATCAAGGAGGGGCCATCTTGTGTCACTAATCAGCCTATCATCTCACATTACACTAGCCAAGGGATCTGGGGTATTTAAATCTTCAAATGTTCATCAAAATCATTCCCAATCGTTACTTGCAATGCATTTTACACCCGCAGATGTCGCCAGTCTAATCGCTCTCCTGCGGGTGGACTGGATTGGTGTTGTCTGTGTGTCTCTCAGTACTGCTGTTGTGGAAGCAGGACCTGTAGCAGACTTCCTCCTTCCGGATCGTCCAGGATTGTTGTGTTTTGGAGTGGCCCTCGTCTGAAACTGTCCGATGGATCTTTCTGCAGGACTTCTTGGATGGGGCATGGCGGCCAAACTTGATAAAGAACTCCTGTTCGATGGTGGGGTAGAGGGTGTTGGTTTCCTTCTTGAGCCAGAACAACAATCCTGGACGATCCGGAAGGAGGAAGTCTGCTACAGGTCCTGCTTCCACAACAGCAGTACTGAGAGACACACAGACAACACCAATCCAGTCCACCCGCAGGAGAGCGATTAGACTGGCGACATCTGCGGGTGTAAAATGCATTGCAAGTAACGATTGGGAATGATTTTGATGAACATTTGAAGATTTAAATACCCCAGATCCCTTGGCTAGTGTAATGTGAGATGATAGGCTGATTAGTGACACAAGATGGCCCCTCCTTGATGAAATGATCTCGTATAACGGGCCGCTTGAGAACTTTGACAAGAACTGGTGACATGAACCCAATCAATCAGCATCACAAAGTGACTTGAGAGCATTGTGGAGGGATATTCAAGGGATATGAGAGCAATAATCCGTTATTGAGACATGTTAACAGCACCCCAAACCCACTTTTCACCACGTGACCGGGCCTGGATCACATGTCAGGAGTGACGGTCGGAAAACCCTCCACTGTGTCTCTCCTGGTAATCAGATTATGCTCAAATTGGTCTCATTACAAAGATAATCGTTAGCCAAAGACGGGCAAAAAATTCTGAATGATGAGGGGGTCTCATATCGAAGGAACGGAGAAGTTCATTCCGTTCATGAAAATGAATTTTGAGCTAGAGCTCTGATTTTTCTGTCAGGATCAAGATAGACATAGTGGAGCAACCCTGCCAAGTTACAGCTCTCCACCACATCGGCAACTATGGTGGTCTAGGGGGGGCCTTTTTTGCCGCACACGGTAGTAACTAACCCCTCCCTTGCCAGTGCACGAAGGTCCGGAGGGGTTATTTCGTAACCCAACTTAGTACAAGTAATACAAAGTGTATTGTGGGCCCCCAACCAATTTCCCCAAATACAACGTTCAGTTGTCGAGAGATGACTATAATTTTAGAAAGGGCGAGTTCAATTGACATGCACATTGTGCCTGCCACCTGTATTAGGACGATAGGTCCTATCCAATATAGCACATCATATCTCATGAATGGAAAAGTCGGAGTTAAAACAGTCAAAAAGTAATTAAATATTTACAAATACCTTTATGTACGAGTCTACTATTATACTAATCTGTTACAAGTACAAAGTCCCTATCGAAAAGAGTTCTGTGACACACATGATCTTCATGTTTCCTCTCCTTGCTCCGACAAGTCGCTAGTCAGTGCGTGAGAGGACTGTGAGAGGACTGCCCTCTGCACACCATAAAACACAGAGGGACTGGTGTTTGGTGAAACTGCAATAAACTTCCAACCGAGATGTGACATACAGCTGAGGAGAGAGGCATTGGAAAGTTTCCAATTAAATTAATTAAATAGAAACTATAACAATCAGTTGTGTGTGAGCGGTCCAATCATAAATTAACGGGGAAATTCTCGAATTCCCACATATTGACTAATTCCCGGAATTAGTCAAAATGCGGGAGAGTCTGAAGTATCTGCCTTGTTCGACCCTCCTTCCCCGCAAAAACAAAAAAGTTTGAACAAAACAATGAAGTATAATTCTGTGCTTACACCAGCATGAATGAAAGTCCAGGCATAGCCAGGGAACCAAAGTTTCCGAAAACGCTGCAAATCGAGTGCGAAAGACGCAGTCTTACACCAGAGCGGCGCGGGCGCTCTGGGTGTAACGACTGTGTAAAGACTGTGTAAACTCTGTGTAAATACTGAACTTTTTTAGGGATCCCTATAGCCGTTTGAAAAAAGTCGGTCTTAGTGGTTGTAGGTGTACTTTTTTGGCAGCGCGCACCTGTAAACACGCTGCAAGGCACCCAGATTATAATCTTGGCATACGTTGCAGGCCCCTTATAATATAATATAAGGGGCCTGGAGGGAATACCGCGCTAGGGGGGAATACATAATCAATCATATCTCCGGTTCCAGATAAGGTACAGAAATCGTTTTGGTAGCGTTGGAAAGAGGAAGATAACAGCTTTCAAATGCAACCGGTTTCAGGTCTCTATCTTATCAGAAACAGGAGATATGAACCAAACTCCGCAAAATCGAGTGCGGTAAAATAAAAAAATTCGAGATTTTAATTCAAATTTGAAACAAAGTGTCCCTGCAGGGACCTGTGACGTCACTTTTTGAAAACAACCAATCTTTGAACGGCTATTGCTCAGCCTCCTCAAGTCCAATTAACTTCTCTCAAAAACAGCAAGGTAGATAATTGTCAGATCTAACAGCTAGTGAAAGAATCAAGCAAAACGGACTTCAGGGGCCGAAGTTATAAGCACCGCCGTTTTTTCGACCGCAAAGTTATTTTCGACCCAGCCGGGCTCAGGCCAAACGCGCGCGCGGCATTCCCTCCAGTCCCCTCGTTGCGGGGGTGCGCGCATGAGGGGGCTGCAGCGCATTCCAAATTATAATCGCGCCCAGTGAAATAAAAACCCGATTTTATTTTTTTATTTTATTTCGCTTCGCGCGGCGTTAGTTTGAACTTTGATACGCGCCGCGATCAACAATTTATTTATTTGCGTGTCACACCAACTCCAAGGGGACAGTTTAACTTTTTTAAATCCGACTTTCGGACTAAAATAACAAAGTCGTTTATTAATAAACTTTTAAACTTAAAATAGGCATACAAAGAACTCAACTTAACCAAAGGTGAAGGCTTAAAGTTAACTCACTTGTTGCACAGGGTTTCCTAAGAATTAAAAGCACGACATCAATCATCATATTATTCATAACCCAATCATAATAATACTATTGTTAATAGCATGGCACCGCTTACCACACCCAAGTACAGTTTGAGGAAGTGCATTACTGAGTGTCACAATGTGTTCTGATATGTACAAGGATCTTGTAGAGTTGTTTGAACTCTACGCTCTGACACCCATCCCACTGACAACACCCTGGCTCATGGATATCATTCACCCATACGTGACACCTCTCAACGTGCTCCAGCAGCTGCTCAGGGCTTTGGAACCTGCATGGGAACACATCATGTAAAGGGAGAATAGAAATATGTATATGGCCAATCTACTTCAGGGCCAATATTACAGACAAATCACTATTTCATAAAATCTGGGAATTTATTACCTCCGATTACAGGACTTCCACTTGCAGGTAAACTTGAAATGTTCCTCTACGCACTGAGGTAGCGAGCCCACAGGGTACACGTCACTCATCCCATCTGAATCCTGACCTGCAAAATAGACAATGGAATTGGAGAGTGTATCGTTAAATAACTTATTGAGTTGAGTTAGCAGTAGCATGTTTATTAACAAGGATTTAACAAGGAATTAACAAGGAAGTAACGAGGAAGTAACGAGGAATTAACAGGGAACCTCATCTACTTACCAGGGCACCCACGTAGAAGCTTGCATGTAGTTGTAAAGTTTATATTAGGTGGCCAGCCAGGGATTGTCCCAATCGACCCAACACTAACCCCCTTACTCATATTGTTTATCTGAAACACTCAAATAACACCTGACACAAGACACAAGATATCAGAATCGTGGTATACAATTCAAAATAATTTCAAGATAGAGAAATGTAAATGTAATGGATCTGTAGTGCTTGCGTCCCTAACAAGCACGCCAATAAACTGGTGTATGTAACTCCGATAGAGAGAGAGAGAGATAGAGATAGAGATAGAGAGAGAGAGAGAGAGAGAGAGAGAGAGAGAGAGAGAGAGAGAGAGAGAGAGAGAGAGAGAGAGAGAGGGAGAGAGAGAGAGAGAGAGAGAGAGAGAGAGAGAGAGAGAGAGAGAGAGAGAGAGAGAGAGAGAGAGAGTAGAGAGAGAGAGAAGATGAGAGTATCGCGCTCTAACTCGCTCTCTCTCTCTCTCTCTTTCTCCTCTCTCTCTCTATCTCTCTCCTCTGCTTCTACTTTTCCCTCTCCCTCTCTCTCCTTCTCTCCTTCTCTCTCTCGCTCTCTCTTCTCTCTCTTCTCTCTCTCGCTCTCTCCTCTTCTCTCCCTCTCCTTTCGGAGTGAGAGAGCATGCGAATTGTCATGTGTTTCTAAAATATACATTACATATACGCATGCATAATCAAATGGAAAGGGAACGTATGAGTAGTTGAGTAAGGGGTGACAACCTGTCTGGCGGCGCCAGACCCCAATTTGATTCTCAAAGTGCGCTCAGATGGGTCGCGGCGCCAGACAGGTGACAACAAAGCATGAGGATATTTATGGCAGGAAGTATTTCGTTGTATCTCCTATTCCCCTGAGCTGATCGATGCGATACAAGTAACGTGTGCGGCAAAAAAAAGGCCCCCCCTAGACCACCATAGTTGCCGATGTGGTGGAGAGCTGTAACTTGGCAGGGTTGCTCCACTATGTCTATCTTGATCCTGACAGAAAAATCAGAGCTCTAGCTCAAAATTCATTTTCATGAACGGAATGAACTTCTCCGTTCCTTCGATATGAGACCCCCTCATCATTCAGAATTTTTTGCCCGTCTTTGGCTAACGATTATCTTTGTAATGAGACCAATTTGAGCATAATCTGATTACCAGGAGAGACACAGTGGAGGGTTTTCCGACCGTCACTCCTGACATGTGATCCAGGCCCGGTCACGTGGTGAAAAGTGGGTTTGGGGTGCTGTTAACATGTCTCAATAACGGATTATTGCTCTCATATCCCTTGAATATCCCTCCACAATGCTCTCAAGTCACTTTGTGATGCTGATTGATTGGGTTCATGTCACCAGTTCTTGTCAAAGTTCTCAAGCGGCCCGTTATACGAGATCATTTCATCAAGGAGGGGCCATCTTGTGTCACTAATCAGCCTATCATCTCACATTACACTAGCCAAGGGATCTGGGGTATTTAAATCTTCAAATGTTCATCAAAATCATTCCCAATCGTTACTTGCAATGCATTTTACACCCGCAGATGTCGCCAGTCTAATCGCTCTCCTGCGGGTGGACTGGATTGGTGTTGTCTGTGTGTCTCTCAGTACTGCTGTTGTGGAAGCAGGACCTGTAGCAGACTTCCTCCTTCCGGATCGTCCAGGATTGTTGTTTTTGGAGTGGCCCTCGTCTGAAACTGTCCGATGGATCTTTCTGCAGGACTTCTTGGATGGGGCATGGCGGCCAAACTTGATAAAGAACTCCTGTTCGATGGTGGGGTAGAGGGTGTTGGTTTCCTTCTTGAGCCAGAACAACAATCCTGGACGATCCGGAAGGAGGAAGTCTGCTACAGGTCCTGCTTCCACAACAGCAGTACTGAGAGACACACAGACAACACCAATCCAGTCCACCCGCAGGAGAGCGATTAGACTGGCGACATCTGCGGGTGTAAAATGCATTGCAAGTAACGATTGGGAATGATTTTGATGAACATTTGAAGATTTAAATACCCCAGATCCCTTGGCTAGTGTAATGTGAGATGATAGGCTGATTAGTGACACAAGATGGCCCCTCCTTGATGAAATGATCTCGTATAACGGGCCGCTTGAGAACTTTGACAAGAACTGGTGACATGAACCCAATCAATCAGCATCACAAAGTGACTTGAGAGCATTGTGGAGGGATATTCAAGGGATATGAGAGCAATAATCCGTTATTGAGACATGTTAACAGCACCCCAAACCCACTTTTCACCACGTGACCGGGCCTGGATCACATGTCAGGAGTGACGGTCGGAAAACCCTCCACTGTGTCTCTCCTGGTAATCAGATTATGCTCAAATTGGTCTCATTACAAAGATAATCGTTAGCCAAAGACGGGCAAAAAATTCTGAATGATGAGGGGGTCTCATATCGAAGGAACGGAGAAGTTCATTCCGTTCATGAAAATGAATTTTGAGCTAGAGCTCTGATTTTTCTGTCAGGATCAAGATAGACATAGTGGAGCAACCCTGCCAAGTTACAGCTCTCCACCACATCGGCAACTATGGTGGTCTAGGGGGGGCCTTTTTTTGCCGCACACGGTAGTAACTAACCCCTCCCTTGCCAGTGCACGAAGGTCCGGAGGGGTTATTTCGTAACCCAACTTAGTACAAGTAATACAAAGTGTATTGTGGGCCCCCAACCAATTTCCCAAGTACAACGTTCAGTTGTCGAGAGATGACTATAATTTTAGAAAGGGCGAGTTCAATTGACATGCACATTGTGCCTGCCACCTGTATTAGGACGATAGGTCCTATCCAATATAGCACATCATATCTCATGAATGGAAAAGTCGGAGATAAAACAGTCAAAAATTTACAAATATTTACAAACACCTTTATGTACGAGTCTACTATTATACTAATCTGTTACAAGTACAAAGTCCCTATCGAAAAGAGTTCTGTGACACACATGATCTTCATGTTTCCTCTCCTTGCTCCGACAGATCGCTTGTCAGCGCGTGAGAGGACTGTGAGAGGACTGCCCTCTGCACACCATAAAACACAGAGGGACTGGTGTTGGGTGAAACTGCAATAAACTTCCAACCGAGATGTGACATACAGCTGAGGAGAGAGGCATTGGAAAGTTTCCAATTAAATTAATTAAATAGAAACTATAACAATCAGTTGTGTGTGAGCGGTCCAATCATAAATTAACGGGGAATTTCCCGAATTCCCACATATTGACTAATTCCCGGAATTAGTCAAAATGCGGGAGAGTCTGAAGTATCTGCCTTGTTCGACCCTCCTTCCCCGCAAAAACAAAAAGAGTTTGAACAAAACAATGAAGTATAATTCTGTGCTTACCACCAGCAATGAATGAAAGTCCAGGCATAGCCAGGGAACCAAGAATCCTTTTCCGTGGGTTCTGCTGCATTGGTGACTGTGTTAGAAACACTGTATGCAGTCACCGTCTCAAACACATTCCCTGAAATCAGTCAAATAGTTTCAGAAAGTACGGGGGAAATAGTTTATTATTTTGTAGGTGATATGAGGCCCTTCAATATCAGCGTTATACCATTGGGGTTGACAAAGAATGGACTATCAGTTGACATAGAAATGAGGTTGCTAGATTTAATAATCTCCCAGCCACAATTAGTGCAGCAGTAGAAGTGTCTCCCCAGATCCTCTAGATGACGGAGTTGGTTGACCAGCCTGATAACAACACTGTCCTCCTGAAGCATGCCCACCCTACAAAGGAAGGATGTTATATCCAGCTGTATAATGTTATTATACCATTTTATACAACCCGGCACCCGCGGAGTCAGGGGGTCGAGCAAGACAACTACTCGCCACAGTGGTACTACACTGTCCGCGGCAGTACATACTTTCAACTTGTCAGTGCTCATTTACCTTTGCTCAGATGCGAATGGCATGGCTGATATCAGCCAAAAGGAAAACATCACAGGGTCTATTGGGGCTATCTTTAGATTCACCTGGGGGCTATCACGAGCTATCTGAAAACAGTGTGGTTTTAACATTTTGCAGATGGTTCAGGTCTGAACTCTGAACATCGGTCAGGGTTTTTTAAACGGTGTTCAAAACTTGAAGATTTGTTCTTTGGTGGAGATGTGATCAGTATTGTGTCACGTGACGCACTGCGCGCTAAGTTCTCTATGGGGCTGGTATCGCGCGTTACTGTCCCACTCCACCGTGCGAGTGTGCCTCACAGTCACAACACACGATATCATCAATCATGTGATCATTGCTCGACCATTTCAACGGGATGGCAAGGATTTCAGACATTACTAGAAAACCCAAGAAGGATTTCATATCTCACTTACTATTTTTCTGATTTTCTCCATTATTTCGTATGGGTCATGTAGTTTCCACATCCACTCTGGCCACACCCCGGTACTGAACTCTCCACGCAACTTTCCAGCTGGGTCTGTTATTCTGCACGGCATCAAGTCTGGTCTTATCACAACGGTTGCCTTGAGACTTCTATCAGCCTGCCTTTCTACTGATTTGGTCTTGAAACGCTGCCTTCCCTTGCACTTCAGGACTATCTGGTGGGGGGTGTCGTGGGAAACCTCCTCGATCTGCACAGTTACACCAAACCGGGACCAGGTTCTGAACATCACCATGGCTGTCCTGACAGGAAGAATGGAATTATTGTGTGGCTCACACCGGGTCATTTATATTATATATATTATATATTTCAGTGCAGGCTCTGTGAGGGTAGATCAAGATTCGACATGAATTGTTACCCCGCCCCAGACCTGCAACACTAACCTCTCTGCAGGCATGTATACAGCACCGAATGTGTTCTCATTCTGATCAAGTAGATGTCTGATTAGTGCGTACTGTAGTGAGGTTTCTTTTATCCTTAGTGGGACAGTCTGACCTGCAATGATATTAAACTTAGTGGGACAGTCTGACCTGCAATGATAATGACTTCTATATTATAACACACACATCCCTTTATTCTATGATTCATAGTATGAGCTACTTATTAAGTTCTAACCCTTCCTTACATTTTACATGTGGGGTGTGGTGAAACAGGGTCGACCAAGGAGAGTTACCTGGTATTGCAATGACATCTAGTGGAATCAGGAATATTGGGATCTCGGTGTGGTCTAGCCAATAGTTGTACCCCTCTACTCTCTGCATTCGTGTTTCTGCAGGGAAGAATTACAAGGATTACGAAATAGTTTTTGTATTGTACACAAAATAAATAGAACATAAAACCCAAAATTATACTATATTTTCCAAGATCGACAATGATGCACTTACCAAGGTACGAGTGACGAGATGGAATTATGATATCATAATCTACATCTCTCTCCAGGACCCTCTGGGGGTCTGGTGCAGCGCTGGGAGGTTCAATGATAACCAGTTCATCGTCATCATCTGTATCGTCCACCTCCTCATTATGAGGTGTACCCTCTTCAGTTGGTGACGCGGCCACCCCTACACTGGCCATGCGAAGCGCGGCAAAACGAAGCCCAGCCTCTTCAGCACTGTGAAACTCCTCCTCCACCCCCTCTTGTACTATGTTGTTTTCAGGTTCTGTTTCTCTGTCTAGAGTTCCTTCTATCAGCGGGATATCATCCACTTCTTCTGTCATAACTTCCTCTTCTAAATCCATTTAACTGATGAAACTGATAATAGATGATACAACTGAGACAAACTGATGATAACGGCAGTAGACAAATGGGGGTGAATGCAAGGATTAAAACAATGAATGTTTAACAGAGAATAAGGATCGGTTGATTATTTATTTATTATTTGCAACCAACACCTGGCTACCAGCGTAGTTTCGGGTCGGCTGGACTAGCTGGTACACCCCAACTGAGCTGTCCAGGTGTAGTTTGGTTAGCTCATGTTGTATATCCCTGGGGGTGACCACAAACTCTCCCCCCTTGTCGGACACTGAGATGTGTAGTTCAGACTTCTTGGCTCTCAGAGATCTGAGGCCAGCTGCCTGCTGGTTAGATAGGTTGAACGGTACCCGGCAGGTTGACAGGAGTCGTGTGGCCAGCTGTTGCAAGTTGCGTAGATCGTCCTCTATTTGGCAATTGGAGACGGGGGGTGGTTTAAGATGACGCTTTCCAATTGGAGCCCCCTCACTCCGCCATGACTGAATCTGTGTGCATACTGTGGGCCTCTCCTCTGTGGCAACTTTCCATCTAAGTCTATACGCGGTCGCTGCGATCTCATGGTTAACCTGCTGATGGAGCTTCTCATCTACTCGAGTGGACAGAGAGAAATTAGGACCTAGGTCTAATAGCGACTTCTCATCATCCGAAAGCTCTTCCAGAATCGGGGTGGTACGATTCTCCATCAGGACACTAGGTTCCACTGGATCGGTACATGCGGCAGGGTGCTCAGTGTAATAGACAGGGGTGGCGGGAGGTGCACTTTGCAAGTGGAGCTGGTGGGCATACTTAGCACGAAGTTTATCCTTCGCCTGAAGCTTCATAGAGTGGTTGTTACTCTCAAAAAGACAGTTGATGCTCTGGAACACGTGAGACGGGACAGAGTGATACAGCTGGTCACGGTGATCAATAATAGCGGTTTTTAGATTGCGAATGCGAGTAAAATGTTCTGAGATGGCACGACTCAATGCAAGCAGCTTCAGTCTACGTACAAGCTCCCAAGATTTGTACGGAGGACCAGAGGGAAATAAGACAGAGCTGTTCACATGAATACTGTTGTTTATAAAAGCTGGAAAAATGTTGGTATGTTTACACTTTTTCAGGAAGTTTAGTCTTTGCTCATCAAATTTGAGTTTCTCACCCAGTGAGATAAAAGATTTGGACAAACCGAACAGTTGGGGGTCCACGGCTAGAGGGGGAGAGGAACTGCCAGGTGACTGCTCCAGTATACCGGATTACCTGTAACATCTGTAAAGAGATCTACATCGGGGAAACGGGGAGAACAGCTAAAGACCGCTTTGGAGAACATCTCCGGTATGCCACCTCCCCTACGTTGAAATCTTACTCGGAGATGGCACTCGCAGTGCACTATAAACAGTTTCATAATAAGACAGTACCTGATTTGAGTTTTGAGATTATTACAACAGAGTCACGTATCTTATATAGAAAGATTATAGAAGCATATTATATTAACAGAGAGAAGCCTACTATTAATTTAAAAGAAGAGTTGACTGATCTATCTAGATTCCTTATTTCTTAATATTATCCGTTTTTAGTATTTTCTAACGGCCATATTGGTCATTGAGTATTTTTTCCCTGCCCGGGTGGATGCCCGAAGGGCATCCACCCGGATGATCGTTTTAGCACGTGTGCTAAAAAGATCATAAAGGGTTTAGAAATCTCGGATTTGAAATAGTAACTCGAGCGTGGTCAAAATCGCGTGTGTCACGGTAGCAGCCTGACAACCGCGATGCTGACAATTTTGAAAAGTTCGTCCGCAAAGTTATTACAGTACGGATTTCGGTGGCGCGCGCTCAGAATTTGCTGCGCGCGCACACTCTCAATGCAGCGTATGTATACACACCTCGCGCGTTACAGCATAGCCGTAGCGCTCGAATGGATTTAACTTCTTGGTAAATCTGATTGAAACTAAAAGGCGTTGAAAGCTCAGCTCGTTAGTATGGTGACTGAGGGAACGTGAGAAGTTTCCCATGCATAGCTTGGTGTCACATAACATTGTAATTAGGCGTTGGCGGACGACGATCAGATCACATTGCACGGTATCGTCTGGTGTGACTGTGAGCGGCGCTTACCAGATCTCATAGTTTATCAGTGATCGGTTCGAGTGTTCGTTGGCAGGGAAACACAGCATTATGAAACATAATGCAATAATAATTCTTGTTAGCTAGATATCTTTTTGAGCAGTCGCGTGATTCCTATCTTATTTCACTATCTGATCTTATTTCTTTACTATTTAAACCCCGTTTATTTCCTAGTCTTTACTTTTTGTTTTATAATTTTTCAGTCCCGCGTGTAGTTTTTCAACTTTTTACTATTTCACTAAATTAGCTTAGCTTTAGAATTTTCCAGTAATTTTTATTTTACGATTGGTATGTGTACAGTTTTTCTAACATGTATATTCCGTATATTATAGCCTGAAGATGGTGCTGTGCGCCGAAATTGATAGCGTTATTCTACAATAAAATCTACGTCTACTCATTTGTCCAGCCGGAAGGAGAAAACAAAACTTCCTCACTGATATGCGGCTAATAAACAATCAACCGATCCTTATTCTCTGTCAGCTTCTTTTATCTCCTCAACTGTTCGGTTTGTCCAAATCTTTTATCTCACTGGGTGAGAAACTCAAATTTGATGAGCAAAGACTAAACTTCCTGAAAAAGTGTAAACATACCAACATTTTTCCAGCTTTTATAAACAACAGTATTCATGTGAACAGCTCTGTCTTATTTCCCTCTGGTCCTCCGTACAAATCTTGGGAGCTTGTACGTAGACTGAAGCTGCTTGCATTGAGTCGTGCCATCTCAGAACATTTTACTCGCATTCGCAATCTAAAAACCGCTATTATTGATCACCGTGACCAGCTGTATCACTCTGTCCCGTCTCACGTGTTCCAGAGCATCAACTGTCTTTTTGAGAGTAACAACCACTCTATGAAGCTTCAGGCGAAGGATAAACTTCGTGCTAAGTATGCCCACCAGCTCCACTTGCAAAGTGCACCTCCCGCCACCCCTGTCTATTACACTGAGCACCCTGCCGCATGTACCGATCCAGTGGAACCTAGTGTCCTGATGGAGAATCGTACCACCCCGATTCTGGAAGAGCTTTCGGATGATGAGAAGTCGCTATTAGACCTAGGTCCTAATTTCTCTCTGTCCACTCGAGTAGATGAGAAGCTCCATCAGCAGGTTAACCATGAGATCGCAGCGACCGCGTATAGACTTAGATGGAAAGTTGCCACAGAGGAGAGGCCCACAGTATGCACACAGATTCAGTCATGGCGGAGTGAGGGGGCTCCAATTGGAAAGCGTCATCTTAAACCACCCCCCGTCTCCAATTGCCAAATAGAGGACGATCTACGCAACTTGCAACAGCTGGCCACACGACTCCTGTCAACCTGCCGGGTACCGTTCAACCTATCTAACCAGCAGGCAGCTGGCCTCAGATCTCTGAGAGCCAAGAAGTCTGAACTACACATCTCAGTGTCCGACAAGGGGGGAGAGTTTGTGGTCACCCCCAGGGATATACAACATGAGCTAACCAAACTACACCTGGACAGCTCAGTTGGGGTGTACCAGCTAGTCCAGCCGACCCGAAACTACGCTGGTAGCCAGGTGTTGGTTGCAAAACCGACACCTGTCACATACCTAACCCAGATAACCAACATGACCCAAACCCTCCAGAGCAAATGTAACAACCTGTGGGAGCAGATCGTCATACGGAGGAAAATGGGTAAGGACATGATCTTGGCACTCCACACTACTCAATCCAGGTTACCGTGCATGTACATTCTGATTAAGACGCACAAATTCGACGCTAGTCAGATAGTATCACCGGATCAGTTCTTATCTACATGCAAGGTACGTCCCATAGTATCCTGTATTGGCTCACCCACCGCTAAACTAGCCTGGTTAATAACCTCCATCCTGAGTCCATTGCTTGATGAGGTCTCTCCACACCTGAAAAACATCCATACTCATCTACAATGGCTCAGAGATCTGTCACCAGAGGTTCTCCGTGGTAAGAAGTTTTGCAGTGGAGATATCAGTGCCCTCTACACCAACCTGAACATACAGGCATGTATATCGTCCTTGGTATCTTTTGCCGAGGAACACTTGGACGTCTTGAACCTAAGGGGTCTAGAGTTGGTAGATGTCCATGAGTGTCTAGATCTGATACTGGAGAGTTCATTCTTTACGTATGATGGGCGCCTCTACAAACAACTCCGGGGGCTATTCATGGGATGTGCCCCTAGTCCCATAGCAGCAGTGGTGAGAGTTTTTATGTTCGAGAGAGCCACCCTCTACACCGACGTATCGTACTTGCCTATTCTATATGGGCGGTACATTGATGATGCCTGTACCGTATGTTATACGAGAGAGGAGGCAGTGTGTTTCTTTGATAAGATAGGTGAGCAGGATCCGGACCATCTTATCAAATGGGAGGTTGACTTTCCAGAGGGTGATGACTTTGTACCTTTCTTGGGTACTAACATCCGGGTCACCGAATCTGGGGAGGTGCAGACGCGTTTCTACCGCAAGGAGGCTCGCAAGAATATCACACTGCACGCGAACAGTCACCACCCTATTTCCACTAAAATCCAAACTGTCCGTAATTTCTACGCCACAGCGAGGCTAAGTGCATCAGATTCGGAACAAGAGGAGGCATCCCTGAGAATAGTGGACAACCTGCTGATTGCTAATGGGTACCAGAACCCTCGTCAGTTCGCACAACAACAGAGCTGTCGTTTGTACCAGGGTCAGAAGCAGCAGGTGGAGGACTGTGTTATTTTGAAACTGCCTTACATCTCTGAATCATTTTCATTATCGATCCAGAAGTTTATCTCTAGCCGCTCTCTTCCTATCAAAACAGTATTTACTCCAGGTACCAAGCTACGTAACATCTTCTGTAGCTCACGGCCCCTTGACAATGGAGCAGCTTACTGTGGGGGGAGATCATGTAAAATATGTCCACGGCTAGAGGGGGAGAGGAACTGCCAGGTGACTGCTCCAGTATACCGGATTACCTGTAACATCTGTAAAGAGATCTACATCGGGGAAACGGGGAGAACAGCTAAAGACCGCTTTGGAGAACATCTCCGGTATGCCACCTCCCCTACGTTGAAATCTTACTCGGAGATGGCACTCGCAGTGCACTATAAACAGTTTCATAATAAGACAGTACCTGATTTGAGTTTTGAGATTATTACAACAGAGTCACGTATCTTATATAGAAAGATTATAGAAGCATATTATATTAACAGAGAGAAGCCTACTATTAATTTAAAAGAAGAGTTGACTGATCTATCTAGATTCCTTATTTCTTAATATTATCCGTTTTTAGTATTTTCTAACGGCCATATTGGTCATTGAGTATTTTTAGCTAGATATCTTTTTGAGCAGTCGCGTGATTCCTATCTTATTTCACTATCTGATCTTATTTCTTTACTATTTAAACCCCGTTTATTTCCTAGTCTTTACTTTTTGTTTTATAATTTTTCAGTCCCGCGTGTAGTTTTTCAACTTTTTACTATTTCACTAAATTAGCTTAGCTTTAGAATTTTCCAGTAGTTTTTATTTTACGATTGGTATGTGTACAGTTTTTCTAACATGTATATTCCGTATATTATAGCCTGAAGATGGTGCTGTGCGCCGAAATTGATAGCGTTATTCTACAATAAAATCTACGTCTACTCATTTGTCCAGCCGGAAGGAGAAAACAAAACTTCCTCAATGAATGTTTAATTTGTAAAGACTGATTTAAAAGCTAAACCCTACAGCTCATAACTGATTCATTTCTCTTCTCAGGTCAATTTCCCACTGTTTTCCTTTCTCTACAGATTTATTTTTCTTCTTTTTACCCTCAGTTTTCAAACTAATTTTACGTTTCTTAAAAATACCTTCAACACTCTTATCGTCATAAGCGTCAAAATGTGTCACTTTTGCTGTCTGTTTTCCCGTTGTACCAAATCCCTTTCTATCCTTTTTGAGATGAGTTTTGATGAGTTGTTTCCTGCCCTCTCCAGATGGCCCTAGACCCCGGTCCTCGGACCATCCAGCCCTTCTCATCATCTGGTATCCCACACTCCCGGGATCAAGGTGTGGGTTCAGTTCGGGCACTTCCCGCTGTTCTGCAAACACATGGGAGATGGACGTCTCATGGGAGGGATCTGAATGATAAACACGACAAAGAGAACAGTACATCCTTGGGGCACGAGACTTCCGAGTGGGTTCTGCTTTTACCGGAGGGAAGGATTCCAGCAGTCCTTTCACTGTTTCATCTCCACTCAGTTTTACAAAATCCCACAAACCCCTCCCATAGTAACTTGACCTGGTCAGAAGAGATGGAAGGAAACGGAGAAAGAACTTGAAGCAGTGATAGCTCTTGTGTGAGATGCATGCCATGGCGATCTCCGAGCCACTCTGATCCTCCAATACATGAGATACGGGAAGGTAGGGAGAGGACTGTTTAACATATTGTTTTACCCAATCCTCGACCTCACTAACATTGTCCCCACAAACTAGATTGTACAATAACTTTATTGCCTGTGTAGAAGGTACCGGTTTTGGTAGTGGTACAGCGGGTTTCATGATGGACTTTGAGCCAGCTGTAACGGACTGGTAAAATGACGCAGAGGAAGTGGATGATGATCGGTTGATTGGTGGGGCAGCATCAGGGTGATCAGGGGATGCGTCAGTAGAAACTGCAGATCGGGGAACAAAGGAAACAGGTGTGAAGGGCAGCATTATAGCATATCACGAACCAGAACAGGAAAAGCGAGGCTAAATAGAACAAGCTGATGGAGGAGTATTAAGGCGAATCCGATGATAAATTTCCGGTTTACAGGAACGAGAGGCTCGCTATCGTCTTCCATCATTCATTTAGCCGACCTAAAGAGATTGATTGATAAAGGTTACATTTTTCGCCCGGGTGAAGGCCGAAGGCCCTCATCCGGATGCCTTTTGCAAAAAGGCATAGGGGTTTATAAAACTGTAACCGATATCAGGGCGGCTCGCGAGTCGTCCAGGCCCTGGACTCCAGGGTGTCTGGGGCCAGGGGTGGCAGCCTCGGTCAGGGGGTATGGGGGGTGAAACCCCCCATCGCAGGGTCCAGTGGCGCAGCCAGGGGCGGTGCGCGGCTTTAAGCCGCTCTGACCAATATGCGGCCGAAAAATTTTTAACTCGCGCGATCCGTCGAAATACCTAATGCGGATGGTCCGGCTATTTTGACGTAGCGTGCGAATCAACAAATACTGCGACGGCAAAAAAACCTGTGTGGCACGCAGATTACACTAACAGTGGTCATCCGACATAATTGCCATATCTCGACGTGAACTTCGACGTGGAATTCGACGAGGAATAGCAGGCGTTTGTAGTTATGAACGCCTGCTATTCCTCGTCGAATTCCACGTCGAAGTTCACGTCGAGATATGGCAATTATGTCGGATGACCACTGTAAAAAATCCCATTCAAAACATCAAATTTTGAGAAAAATTGACCCTTTTCCTTGAATTTTTTCTTTTTCTCTCCATGATCCGAAGTAAAAATGCGGACGCGGACGCATCGTCCTCATGGCAGAGCCGCCCCTGGGCGCAGCCCCGGCGGGGGTATAGGGGACAGAGCCCCTGCAAGCAGGGTCCAGGGGCTGCAAGCCCCGGTGGGGTTTTTGAGGGCAATTTTGTCAATTTGAGAAGTTTTAGACTCTAAAACGCAATTATCAAACTGGTCCATCAAACTCATCGAGTATTTTCTGTGTTTAATAAGCGAAGAATTGATAAGAGATCAACGCACCCACCACTAACAAGGCACAAGCCTTCTAACATGGGTGCTTGTAGTGAGAATACAGTATCGGTTCAACACGGTATCAGTGAAAAACAGTAAGACGAGACCAATCAGAGCGCCAGATTGACAACACGTGACACCGAAATATATGTATTTCAAATACATATGTATTTCAGAAACCGTAATGGTCAAATACCGTATTATTCAGACACCGTATTCCCACTACAAGCAGCACTGTTATGCGGCTCTTGTTACTCTGGTAAGATAGAGACTTCATTGTGGGTGCATTAAAAAGAGAATTTTTAGACGTTTTCAATGCACCTGGGATTAATGTTATCAGGAACCAGAGTTATCATTAGAAACGTAAGAAGGGGGCGAACCGCGAAGATTTGAAAAAATTAAAAAAGTCACGGAATTTTTCACAGTTGCTGATTTAATTTGCGATTTTCAATTTCAAGAATGAGTTGCGCGGCGCATGTTGGAACGCGCAAATAAATCACGCGCTTTATGAATATTATTTTGATACTTTAGAGTTGGCATTTTACCCCGCCCAAACTCAAAAATCCAAACGAGCTTTATAAAGTATACTTTAATTACTGAGTATTGAAGTTTGAAGGTTTATTTTCAAAATAAAACGCTGTTACATAAATTAAGTTAACTAATCATTATCATGATTATTGATCATTCATTTGATTTACTTTAAGAAATCGTGGACAGACCATGTTATTGTGTGGCATCTAATAAATAGTATTTTCCCAGCCTAACTAAAAGAGTGAAGGCCCAATGCACAATATAATGTTTCTATATCCATTGCAATAGCATTGACAGAGATGGGGTAACAAGTGCGTATGGAGAATGTAGAATGCAATGTCTCTACAAAATACCTCGTTACATAAAACATCTTCTCCTTCATAAAAAACTTCCATAGTTAAGCTCAATAGCTACTTATTTAGGTTCTCATAACTTTTTAAAGACCTCACAATTGAAAACATTTGTACAGGGGAACCTTGGGCACGTTGCGCCCCTCATGTTCGCGACCAAAGGGGAACCAAGTCACCATGGATAAATAGTACGAATATTTATCAGTCTGTGAAATTATCCTATCAAATCGAAAAGTTCGTTAAGTTTTTGAGTTTTGTCACCGCACCGACAGATCCTCAATTTCATTCCCGATTTCCTTATCATAAGCCTGCACTAAGGTCAGTGTTGCAAGTCGTCTGATATGTCCAGGACAAAGAGTCTCGTGTCTCAGAGATTCCAGTAACTCCACTCCCCCGTCCCTACGCAGCATCGGGACAAACCTGGAACAATATGAGTTGTATACTAGGGAAGGGGCACTACTATCATTGGTTGTGTTACACGGCTTGTTTGTACACGACCATTATTTTACTCAATTCTCAGAGAATTGAAGTGTATAATTATAGTGGTATTCGAGCTAACGGGAATATAACTTACCGCTTAGGTTTAAACTCGCAAAGGTTGGTTAGGGCCCATACTGCCCACAACTTGCAGGGGTATGGAGCTGTAGAGCGAATGATACTGAGAATTGGGTTGAAGGATTTGTAGTTTATTGATCTCTTACATCGGTGGTCCCATGATACCACGGCAGTCTCAATACCCTGCGTGATATAGTGAGTTAGATTCTGGTGAGACAGCGGTTTGGTGTACAGAGTTGTTGAATAAGGGGTTGTTGAGAAAGGGGTGGGACCTCAACAAGTACAGAGTGGATAGCATGTTTTGAAACTCACATCAAGTACAGAGTGGTCCACTCTGTTATCCACTCTGCTATCCACTCTGTACTTGATGTGAGTTTCAAAACATGCTATCCACTCTGAGTGGATAGCATGTTTTGAAACTCACATCAAGTACAGAGTGGATAGCATGTTTTGAAACTCACATCAAGTACAGAGTGGATAGCATGTTTTGAAACTCACATCAAGTATTTTCTGGTAGGTAAAGGAATCCGTTCTCCATTGGTCCGGTCCATCGGTACAAATATAGGACAGTATACCTGCAGCACTGTACCGTATTTCAATTATATCACATCTTTCAACACTGTAGGTTTCCCCATCAAAGTTTTGGAGCAGAAAGAAGGAATTCAATAGATCGTTTGTCGTTAGCTGTTCCTGATAAAAACATACAGCATGTTAGTTGGTAAGATGGTTAAATATCACCGTCCACGGGCTCTTCCAACGTAGCATAGCTCGCCACAATGACAGGTGGCTGGTGGAAACTGGAAACCCTGAAACCCACTACACCTACCCTACCTATCTATCTAGGTAGGCACCTACCCTAATGTGTTGAACCTCTGCGATGTTTCCCATGAGCCCCAACATGTTTCGTATTAGCGTGGTCACATGCCTATCGTCCAACTGCAGGGAATAATTAATTAGTTAATTAGGGAGATAATTAATTTATTAGTTAATTAAATGTATGTTAAGGTTGGAGTGATGTATGGGTGATGTTGAGTTTCAAGTTGCCTTGCAAGTGTAATGGTACACTGTTAATAGATGCAATACACACATCATGTCTTTTTGAAGGAGTTTACTCTCCCGAACCCGACGCCACCTATAATGCGAACCTGGCCTGTGGTCAGTTCCTGATGGTGGGGGAGGGGAGGGTGCTATTCTCCTAGTGCCGGCGATATCGATTTGCGATAGTCCCATGTGGGCTTGCCGTTGGCAAGCCCAGGCACTCTGTAAATAGATAGATAGATAGATAGATAGATCATGTCTTTTTGGTGAAATCCCCGTGAAATCTGTTATTGAGAAGGTGCGGCACAATCTGTCTGGCGCCGCGACCCATCTGGCGCCGTCATACAGGGCACAATCACGATGCAACTTATTTTGCACGTGACTCATACTTGGGGTTAAACATTTCATTTCCTCTTTTCTATCAGTTATTTTGATACGATATCTGCTCACTGCTCCCCGTATTCTTCAACATGGACAACAACTTTGCGCACGGTGCACCAGAAGGATCGTCAACCCAAAGTTGAGCCCGCAAAACAAACTTTTGTTGGGGGTGACCCAGGAGGCCTTCCTGAACATCCCCACGGTGAGAAAAGTATATGTTATCGGGGAAAATTTTTGTCAAAATCGAAAAAACTGGTTTTTGGTCCAAATTTGTGCATAACTTACTTGACTGCCGTTTGATGAAATATCTGATTGACATAAAATAAGTATACAAGACCTATTTTTGCACGAGGAATCGATTGCCGGTGGAGAAAAATCTCTAAAATGACCGGAAAATTGTCAAATATGGGAATTTTGTCATTTTTTTGAGGTTTTTGGCCCTTTAACCATTGAAAACGTTGAGATAGGAAGTTGGCAATAGCGCCAATCGTTAAAATGGTCATTTTTCTACGGGATCCCAAAATTTCATGTATATCCGATTCATGGTTAGATTTTGGCAAACTATTGAGATGTGCTTACTGAAAAAAGGATAACTTGATTTTCTCGTTTTTTGCGATTTTTTAACTTTTGAAAGAATTCCGATTGAAATGGCCAATCAGGGCCATGCTAAAGTTGTTTATGGGACAATTTTCGACCAAAATCCAAGATTTCAAGCAAATCCAATGACAGATCATTGATTTATAGAAAGTTGAAATAGGCAAAAAAGGCCAATTTTTACCATGAAAACAAAAGTACACATTTTTTCTTGTCAATTTCCATCAACAACTGGTACCCTACCTATTTTTTGCACGTAGAATCGATTGCCGGTGGAGTGGATCCTCTTAAATGATTGGAAAGCGGTCGAAATGTCATTTTTTGGAAGTTTTTGGACCTCCAAAAAATGACATTTCGACCGCTTTCCAATCATTTAAGAGGATCCACTCCACCGGCAATCGATTCTACGTGCAAAAAATAGGTAGGGTACCAGTTGTTGATGGAAATTGACAAGAAAAAATGTGTACTTTTGTTTTCATGGTAAAAATTGGCCTTTTTTGCCTATTTCAACTTTCTATAAATCAATGATCTGTCATTGGATTTGCTTGAAATCTTGGATTTTGGTCGAAAATTGTCCCATAAACAACTTTAGCATGGCCCTGATTGGCCATTTCAATCGGAATTCTTTCAAAAGTTAAAAAATCGCAAAAAACGAGAAAATCAAGTTATCCTTTTTTCAGTAAGCACATCTCAATAGTTTGCCAAAATCTAACCATGAATCGGATATACATGAAATTTTGGGATCCCGTAGAAAAATGACCATTTTAACGATTGGCGCTATTGCCAACTTCCTATCTCAACGTTTTCAATGGTTAAAGGGCCAAAAACCTCAAAAAAATGACAAAATTCCCATATTTGACAATTTTCCGGTCATTTTAGAGATTTTTCTCCACCGGCAATCGATTCCTCGTGCAAAAATAGGTCTTGTATACTTATTTTATGTCAATCAGATATTTCATCAAACGGCAGTCAAGTAAGTTATGCACAAATTTGGACCAAAAACCAGTTTTTTCGATTTTGACAAAAATTTTCCCCGATAACATATACTTTTCTCACCGTGGGGATGTTCAGGAAGGCCTCCTGGGTCACCCCCAACAAAAGTTTGTTTTGCGGGCTCAACTTTGGGTTGACGATCCTTCTGGTGCACCGTGTGCGACGATGTCTGATCCAGAAACAGTAACATCTTCAGGGAGCGACTTTGCTCGGTATGCTCTCAAACCCTTAACCATAACGATGTCCGTTCTGGGGCTGATAAGTAACCTACTTCTGGTGGTGACAATCTTTGCCCGATGTCTCCGGTGGACTAACCTCCCTATCACCTCGACCCTCTATCTGCACATCTGTGCTGTGAACATCATTTGGTGTATCAGCATCCCCTTCCTCATTTTCATTTGCAACACTTGGAACACAGGAGGTTTGGTCAAGTCATTCTTTGTCATACTCATAGATGTCTTGGCTATTGCTCGGCCTACACTCCTACTATCCATTTACCTCTTTAGACTTCTGTGTATCGTCCGACCCTTGCCTATTTTCAACAGAGATGAAGTCCAACGTCACCGGCTGAAAACCCTAATTTGGTGCATTTGGATTGGAGCCTTGGTTGTTTCTGTCATCGTGCGGGTGTGCTACTTAAAAAAGTTTTGCGGAGTAAAAGTTGACTACTCAGGACTTTTTATTGGGATTCTAGTGGTCTTCTTACAATCTATGATTATCGTGATCTCTGTTGCCATGATGGTATATCTGAGTGTTTTGTACCGACGGTTTGGCTACAATCATTCTGAGGTCACTCCCCTTCTTGATGGTGGTAACGCTGCCCTACTTGAAAACATTGCCTTAACTCTTCGAATAGTCTGCTCCACACTTCTTGTCGATCTCTTCTGCCTCTCCTTCGTTATGGTGATGAATGTTGAAAATTTCATCTGGTCGTTTAACCCGGACTGGTACCCACCGTTCTACCTTCACCTTTATCACTGGATGGGAAGTCAAGCACTATTGATGACCTTGTTCTTCTTACTCCACGCAACGTATGCCACACTGATTAGTTGGGTACTGATCCTGGTACAAGCCAGTATGAGGCAGGCTCTGTGGGGCGTAGTGAAACGTGTGGTGAGGAGGCTCTGTGGTAGAGACGAGGAGGAGTAATTGGATTCTGACTGGGTGATTGGCTAGACACTTGATCTACTGAACCCTCACAGACGGTGTGAGCCACACCAGGAGACACTACCCAATTATTAGACTGAATGTGATGAGAAAAGAATAAAAATGTATTCGTTTTGTAATTTATACCTTTACAAACGAAAGTTGGAATGACGTCTAAATAAATTGTGTGTAACATTACTTGGTGTCCAATTAGAAGTTTGGTGAAAAGATGACGTCTCAATGTTGTGTTTGGGGTTCGGGGTTGACTGGGAGCCTGCGTGCATAATCCGAATCGCAGCACTACAACAACAACATCATGTACACGAAGAAACAACTACTCACAGTTTGACAGGCTGTAAATGTTTCATAATAAAGCAAAAGACCATCAGCAGCAATAAACCGGTCACAGTTATCAGCCTGCTCATCTGAAAGATGTTGGTTTTAGATGTTTTTATAATCATGAAATATCTTGAACCACGCGTGGGTGAAGTTGTTGAGTAACAAGGGGAAATAATAAATAATAAATAAGTCAATAAATAAATGATTACTACCTAGATACTACCAAATTATTTAATTACTAAATGATCACCACCTAATTACTAATTATTACCCGTGATATTCCAAAGCATGCTCCAGGCCTGTGCCAGCAAGATCTTGTACATTTGAATGCTGATACCATGCATCTGTCTCCTAAACAACTCGAAGACACATCGTGACACAGACAGGATAAGTTCCACCAACTTCATCTTGCCAAACTGCACCTTTTTTGGGCCTGATGCCTGTGGAAGGGAGTGGTGATACGAAGAAGTTATTTTGTTGTACAGCTACCCCCTTTCCGACCTTGGAATCAGCCAATATATGACGGGCACTTAGGGACTCAATATGACAACTAAATATATCTTCCTCTCTACCAAGCTCTGCCTTGATCTATACTACCGAACCCTCACAGAACCCTCTCTTTTAAAACAAAATGATGAGCCACACAAGCTCTACCCTACCTCGGATACCTGGCACACGTATCGGTTGATAATGTTTAGAGCGAGTAGGCTGACCTCGCACCTCTTCGAGATTGTAGGGGGCTCCACCAAAATAGGGTCACACCAAAACTTCTCCAGTATCCTCATCATAGCATGGGTGATCTCTAGCGAGAGGAACTCCTGCAATTGGTTGTTTTGTTCAAACCTGTGCGAATGGGGGTCTAGCCAGGCAAGCAATTGGTATACTTGTTATGTTCTAATCCTCCCTTTACATTTCGCGTGCGGGGCTCGCGAAAGGCAGTCTAGCTTGGCAATTGGTATACTATAAGACAATGTGGGTTTACTGCTCATCATAGGTGGCTATTATCGTACAGTTAGAGTGTAGATCCATTATCTCTCTACATAATTAGTCAATTATCCGTAACTTGAAAGAGTGGTCACTAATGGTCGTATGAGATTAGAAGAGCAGGGAATACGACAGAAAATGAGGTATAGAAGTAGAGAGAGGATCAATTTCAGATGGCAAAGATCAGACCTAGAAAGAGGGGGAGAGAGGGAGAGATAGGAGATGACCAGATAGAAGAAAGCAGCTTAGGGAGTCATGAAGGAGTATGGCACAGACGAACAAGAACGAGCACGCAGAGTAATGTGAGAGACGTGAGTCAGGAGAACAGACGTCGAAAGTGTATGAAGAACGCATGATGAAGAGAAAGATAGATATATATAACATTGTATTGAAGGACGAGAGGCTGACGGAGAGAGGAGCAGAATGTAGAGAGACGAAAAGAGGAGCATGAATAACCCGGGTTGATGTTATCAAGTTGCCTTCCAGTCAGTTCTACTCGTGAAGGGGATAGGTGCCAAGAACGATTCCACATGGTAGATTATGCACACGTACGTCTGAAAATGTCTCAGATCGTGAAACTACGCAACGTCGTGTTAAAGGTTTTAACTAAGTTAGGTGAGATGAATAATATTGAATGCAAAAAGTGTTGATTATTTTTGAGTGATGTATGGTTAAACAGAATTCATTCATGGCCACGTACGAGGCTTGGGTATAATGACCTTTTGACCCATTTCTCTCGAATAATGCTAGGGACCCGCGCAATCAACGTGCCGTTATGTCACATTGTACCCAGTCAGCCTGATATTTGATACGTGAAATAAGTTGGGAAGCCACCTTCCGTATGTGTTAAGTTTGAATTATTTACATTAATGCATTCCTACAATTTTTGAAACGATACTGTGAGGGTGTTGTTAAGTTATTAAACATAGCTTGAGACGTGTGAGTGAAATGAAATTGACACTGAGAAGTTTTTTTATTGTTTTGAGGAGGGTTGCGATACAAACAGTGGAACAGTTCGAAAGGTCCAATGTGTGTTGTGCGCGCATACATGGACCTTATTAGCCCGCGCTAGAATTATACTGCTCTGTGGACCGCGCCCTCCACACAGTCAGCCTGATGTCACATTGTCACATTCAGCAGCCTGTATATTTGTATTCCGTTACACTAACTGAGTGAACTACCACCGGTCTGTATGTGATCTAATGTGTGTGACAATTATAATATTATTATTATTGGCATATCTGAACTAATATTATGAAAAGTAATACTAGTGATAATTTGCAGAATTCAGTAAGAAATCAACTGTTTAAACGCTGTGAGAGAGGGTCGAGCAAGAAATCAAGTTTACTATTTCCAACCTTTTTAGCGAGGGTTTCCAACACAATTACAGGAACGTGAATACCAACTGCTCCTAGAAAATCCAAATCCAGATTGGATAGGCTCGTTACTGCTTCGTACTAAAGGGGAGGAGAGACCATAGTTCGCCACATCCCTCCGGCCTCCCTCTACCTCCCTCCCTTCCTCCCTCTACCTTCCTCCCTCTACCTTCCTCCCTCTGTATTTCTAACAAGTTATAACTAACCCGCTGAGTGAGACACTTGCTGATATCCAAAGAACGAAGGGATGTCATCTTGCTGACTGTCAACTGTAACACATCATCAAATACGACATGGCTCTCCGAACTGCTTGATCTTGGGAACTGCGACACATCCAGCATTTCTAGAGACTTAAACCTGAGAGTAAACAGTGTTTTAATCGATGAAGTAAGGTTCTCAGTTTATTTGGTATTTTACCCTATTGCACATATTGTGCACCAGTTTTTAACTCTGTCGTGTGCTGCAGTAGGTGTGTAATATGATTTAATGTGAGTGTGCTATTGTGTGTAAATATATATTCACGTCGTGTATATATACAAAATGTTGCTTACTGTAGTAGCTTAGAATGTTGAGAAAGATCCCAAAACGTTTCACTAAGATCCAGGCCAAGTAAACCAGGATTCACACACGAGAGAAGCTGAAAACAGGTCGATAATTTCAAATCTGTAAAGTGTTCATATTTGGGTACAATGTCCCCTCTCTTTTTGGGAAGTGAGCTGTAGGAGGGAATGAGTAACTCGCCCCTATCCCTAACTAAACGTAGCGCGTGCGATATCGTGAAAGAGGACAGCACTATGAGCACAGGAGGGAGAGGAAAGAGGGGATATCATACCCAATGTTCATATATAGGGTTTATATAATACTAGTACATATGACACTGACCTGAAGTGAAAGTGGTGAACTGTCGTTGCTATGGTTCCCTAACTTCGATAAACCAAGCCAAAGCAAATTTTTAAGCCTGAAACAAAATTAGTATGACCTAGTCAAGATTTAGATACGTAATTGCCATCTGGTAATTATGATTTGTCATCAAATATCAACCGAGAGACACACTTACCACACAAATCCATGTGCAGTTATCGCAGTCAATTTGAAATGCGTTTTCTCCAGGTTCAGGAAGGTTAAATTTCCAAACTTAAAGACCGGATCAAACCTCTCGATCTGCAAACAGTACGATATGTCCAAGTACTCGAGATGCGGTAGATGTCGAGCGAGCTGGTCGAGAGAAGTGTAGTCGATGAAGGAGTTGCAGAGAGACAACGATTTTAGGTTGTGTCGAGTTAGAAAAGAGACGAAGCGATCAGTGAAGTTGAGATAAAACTTCAGGGAAAACTCATTTATCTGGCACATTGAGGGCTGGTTGAGGAATGATTTATCGTCAGCTATTAGATCCCTCAGTTGATCTTCCTCTAGATATTTTAGTAGAAGCTGTGCTATAGGGTTGCTGACACTCCCAAAGCGTGGCAGTCCTTCCAGAATGGCCCTGTACCCATCATCACGGGCTATCTTGTGGGTACACAGTTCCTGTAGAGTCGGGACATCTGCTGATAGGACTATTGAGTCTGAAACGGGCGTTTCGTAGGTTCGTATTCGCTTCACGTGTTGTTCGTACCTCCCGATAGATCGCCGTGCCATGGCATCGGAAAATCAGCTAGATGAGTAATAATAATAATCAATACATTTAATATACCGCTTAATAGTGTTAAAAATAAATGGTTCACTACCGGGGTTAACGGATAAACGTTATACCATTTACCACTTTCTAAAGCGGTAGTTATTGTATGTTATCAATCATTGTATGTTATCAATCATTGTACGTTACCAATCATTCAAGTATGTTAAAATCGTACAATCAAATGGTTATGATATGAAGTAAGACGTGTCGAATAGGGACAAGTAGTAAAGTAAAGACTCAGCGATTTATTTTGTCGAATGTTTGAGAAAATGTTCAACAACATTGGTTGAAAATGGCAGAGTAATAGCGAGGCCGGATTTGTTATCAAAAGCCCTAATGGCTAATTTGATGTGCAGCATGGGTGCACTGATTATGTTTAATAAGAAAGGTAAACACTGACATATTATATTGTTCTAAACCTAACCGGTGAATGTTGTTCGAGAGCAATCAACACACTGTCTAAACAAAGTCCCTCCACATTTCCGTAAGGGCAATTTCGATGGATGATGCTTGGGGCTAAAATGTTCATATTTTGTACTGATAGGGAGACTCAGTGGCTGATTGATGTAACAACTCCTTTACTAAAGATGTAACTAGTAACTACTACCAACATATTTCGTGTTTTCCTTGTCTATTGAAGATGTAACTTCCTGAATTATCAGGGCAACTCATTCAACTTCCTGGCACCAAGAATCCTCTGTAAACACCGTCTCAGTAGCTGCAAGTAGCAAGTAAAATGGGTAGCTGTATGGCCACATGATAGTCCCAGAGCCTCGACCAGATGCCTACAGCGACATTTGAGGGAGCACAATAATAACTGGGAACTTGGAAGTTCTCCATAAGTGTTTGTTAGAGCTAGTTCCCTGCTGGTATCGCTGACATAGAGTGGCTCAATAAAAACAACGCCGTGCTCTACAGGATCCTTCACCGGTAACTCACTGTGTAGCAAATATTCAAACTTATTAGAAATGCGTTTAGTGTTCTGCTCTTAAATTAGTAGCAGATTCTGAAATGTAACTTGCTAAATTGTGTGACTTTACCGTTAACTAAAGGTGAACCGATGGGCGATGTGAGGACCTATTTAGTTTGGCACACGCCAATGCACCCTCCAGTCTCCACCCACTACCCAGATCGTTGACCGGCAGAAAATTGCTTACAGTGGTGCTTCGTCATATTGGTTGCATGAAGCGTTACCCACAGCGCACAGTCCACGACGTCAAAAACGGACTCCAGCCTCCACTGACAATTGATGCTCTCTTTAGGCAGCGCTTTTCAACACTTTGTTCGACAAAGTGCGAAAATCCACTCGTTTTTTGGGCGGACGAGCTGCATGGCATCTTGCAGTTTTTTACTTTGCGCGCGATTTTATAGCAAGTACCGCGCGGCTTATATTTTGCGCGTCCGAAAATTTACCAAAACAAATAATCGTGTGGCATGAGTCAGTGCCACCCCCTCCCCTCTTCAGTGTGTGTTCTCCCCCTTGGTAGGCTACCACTGATGCTAGGGACAGCATATCTATCAACCCCTATCCCTGAACCATACTGACATGATACTATCAGTGATAGCATCTTCCACGTTGTTTGTTCTCTACTGCACAACTGACCATGCCACACGACTATCTCATAAAAACATTTCAAAAATCAATTAGTATTTACTGCAATAACTGACACTTTTAAACTGACAGCACAATCTTATTAGTATACCCTGTATCACAATTCACAACTGCAATTAATTAACAAAACAGTTTCATTTCAGTGCTTTTATTGCTTCCTCTACCTCCTTGGCTATATTCAATGTATCCTGGTGATCTCCCGTTACTTCACTCATTGCATCCTGTTCAACCTCCTCCTCCTTCTTGATATCGGGCTCCTCGACCTTAACCTGCTCCTGGGGAATGGGAAAGGGGTAATATTGTGCATTGAGACAGAATAAATATCGGATAATTGTTCCAGCTTCAATCAAAAGAAAATGCGATGGGTGATTTAATAAAAATCTTCCAGCATTTCTCACCTGTTCTGGACTTATTGAGATTTGATCAATAGGTGGTATATCTTGTTCTACAGGTTCTGCTTTTACAGCTGCTTCCTGTTTAACCTCCTGGACAGCCGACTGAGTGGGCTCTTGGGGAGCTGAGGGGGGCAACACGTTATTTGCTTCTTATATAACACCATGTGTTCTAAATTGAATTGATAAGTTTGAGAAGTTTATCATTTACTAACTTGATGTAGTTGGCGGGTTGGCCAGGACAGTTTTCACTTTCTCAAGAGTCTCTAACAGATCCAGTTTATTGTCTGGTACAGATGGAGTAGTGGGGGACGTTGTGAAGCCGCTACCCAAATCTTGGGACACCGTTCTAAGGGGATATAGATACATGTGTTATTTAGTAGGAGTGGGTCACAACTTTATTTACTGTTACTAAATAGTGTTTAGACTATAGATCGCCCGGCCGGTGGCCATTTTTGGTGTCATCTCCGGCCATGTTTATTTTACAATATTTTACCTTGACCTATCAGATCCATCCACACTGTCCATCACACTTTCATTCATGGTAGCTTCCAGTGCCACCGTCACGTCCCCATCCTCAGGTCCCTCCTGGACACAGTGAGCATGGCAAACCTGATGGAGAGGGGCATTACAAATCTTGTGTTACTACACCAACAATATATGAACAACACATTACAAATCGGCTAAAACTAAAATACTGGAATCCTATTTTGAGTTGCTGAGTAAGGGGGGGGGGGTGGTCTTTGGTTACGAAGTCACCCCTGATATTGCCTCTGCGAGCTTGCGAGGAGGGATAATTTCATTACCAGGGGGGGATTATATCTTACCCTATCGTCAGAGCGCCGTACAGCGTTTAGGAAGTACCAGTCGTCTTCTCGCTGATTGAACTCTTGTTGCAGCCTGTCGCTACATACAGCACAGAAATCCTCATCTCCTGGCTTCATCACACAACGCTTTAAACCCGAGAACTGGGAACACATGGGTGTTAGGGGTGTTTAGACCCAAGAACTGTAGACGGTTCAGCAGTGTTATAGAGATTGTATACCTCTTCCTCGTCCACTGCACCGCTCCAAGTTTCCCCCTCTTCCCCACCCTCTCCACCCTCAGGAGGAGGCGCCCCAGGTAGAGGACCAACCGCCGGTGTAATGTCCTCGTATTTAGGTCCAGTAATTATCCACGTCTCCCGATCAGTAAACCTAGAAAAGTGATCTGTGAGTTGCGAGAATTGATGCGAGTAAAACTTTAAACCGGGTTTTTGGATATGTGGTTATGGTGTGTGGTTATAAGGAGTGGTTACATGTGGTATATATTACCATTGACGAGGTAATCCACCATCTTTAGTCTTCTTGTTCATACGGAAGTGCCAGTCTAAGTGAACATTAAAGTTCCTCACTTCATCCTCGTCAAACCTCTTACCACAGTTGGTACAGGGTGTCCCAGAATAGATCTGGTCCACAAGAGTGTCTTTATTCAAACTGAGGGAGGGGAGCATTAGCATACTGATATATAATACGTGTGGGAATATATAAACCAAATATTGAACATACTTTGATTCAAAGTTCTCGGGGAAAGACTTAAAAACAGACAACAGCTGTGAAGACGTTTTCTTTCGAAATCTCTTTCGGCGGTTTTCGACAGTCGAGGAGGGAGTCATTATAATTCAAGCGAGAGTGCGTGTGTTCAGCTACAGGGTATAATACAATGTTCAAAAGAGAATGACGACATGTTCACATGCAATATCTTGAGACTTGACGTTATATCTCAGCTGCCGATGCAGACACACTGTTGTAATGGCAATAATTGCTTCACACTAACACTAAATTGGAGAGAGAAACAAGTGAAAAAAGAGTGGAGAGAGAGAGAGAGAGAGAGAGAGAGAGAGAGTGTGGAGAGAGAAATAATAGATACGACGTATTGTCTGAACCACACAGAAACACACGCTCGCAACTGTGTCACATGTACAAGCAGACATTCCAGAATCCATTCAAGAAATTTGCCTTGTTAAATAACAAGCGACAAGCGACATGACACAGTCACAGATGGGGACATTAAAAAGTCTGTTAGTTGGGCATTGAAATCATAACGACCCCACTTACTTCATAATGTGTTTGAAGGTTAGTTTGAAAGGAGGAGGTTTCTTCACAAGCCCAGATTGTATCAACTGTTCAAATATGGAGGCTGCATCGATATGTTTGGGAGGTGGGGGAGCCACTGCCCTCTTAGCAGGTGCTTCAATACGGACAGTAGGTGTGGTAAACCGAGGTCCGGGACGAGGGGCAGGCCGGGGTCTCGCCACTACCACCCCGGCCGAGGGGGTCCTATTGGGCCGTGGGAATCGGAATCCGGGGAAATTATAGGTGATGTCATCTCGTAGAGCCTTGAATTCAGAAGCATCAATAACATTATCATTGAAATCTTGTTCTGCCTGATGTATGAGGAATATTGTTAGTGTGACACTACATACTACTAGTAAGAGATGGAGATGTACTAGTAAGAGGTGTGTCACATACCACTCTAAAGAGCCGGTTCACTTGAGCCAGATTGTACTCTTGTTTCACCAGGTAGCGGTGAGGCAGGTCAGCAGGTCGGGGTGGTATCCCTCTCACTGAGGGTGCAGGGGCAGGTCTGTTAGACCAGTGACCAGGGTTGTTCTTGTCATTAAAACCAAGGAAGGTAGGGTCATCATCAGCTGCATTCCGCTCTTTTGGTCTCCTGTGAAGTAGAGGAGTGAGTCTAATACACTCCTGTGAAGTAGAGAGGAATCGAATGTGACAGTTTATCAACGAGAAAATTCAAGACTCTTGTATTGTCGCCCGTATTGTCTCGTGTGAGAACATTGTGTACGGGGACTGGGGAGGGGTGCAGTGTGTGGACCTACCTATCAATTGTAAAGTTCTTTTCAACTGGTGGAGGATCTTTATCAAACATCAGGATCTCAGGAAGGTCCTTCTGGGGGACTGCATTAGCCTTCAAATCCTTCACATTAGCCCCATAGTACTTCCTGTTTTCAGCGGGTGGTGAACGACCACGGCCCCCTCCTCTCCTCCCTTTACTGCCACCCCGTATCGGTCCCCTGTCTCTCCACTTCATATTTCCAACGGGAGCCCCATCGTCTGAATCCCGGCTGTTCCTCTCCACACTAGATCGGCCCCCGACATTCCTCTCTACACTAGATCGGCCCCTCTCCACATTTGGTCGGCCCCTTTCTGATCTTGCACCCCTCGGATCTCTCGGCCATTGTTCAGGCTCTCTGTAGTCAGGGGCCTGCTTGTAATCACGAGCTCTAGGGTCCTCTGGTGGCCCTGCTGCCCCGCGGGGGTCTCGGGGCTGCTCCTCGTCAAAGGCGTGTCTCAACTCTTCATCTGCTGTTGGGAAGAGGATAAACCATTAAATGGTTGAATGAGAGGATGCTATCAGAGAAAAAGACATTTACAACAGAGTAATACTAAACAACGTAAAAGGTTGTTACCAGCTATAATAGTGAAAACACTGTTTTTGGGAAATTAGGACTTGTCACCCAAAAGTGTTACAGTGTTATAAGATATCAATGATGAGATCTTGTTCAGGATTAAATAGGGAGGAAAATTAGAAAAATATCTGGCGAGGGCCGGGCTCGAACCGACAACCTCTGGGTTTTTCCTCCCTATTTAATCCTGAACAAGATCTCATCATTGATATTTAACCAATCCATTCTTCCACAACCGTGATCTGCCCGCTGTATGTTTCCCCTTCACTGTTGTACAGTAGGGCGTGTATGTGTGAGAGAGAAAGTGAGATTAGCAGCCAGAGAAGATATTAAAAATCTTGTTCCGAGTGTTATAAGATGATACTTACCGCCGGGTAATTTGGTGGGAGCAATTATTGTTATCTTGTTCCTGTCTTTTGACTGAGGAGAACCACCCTGGCTTGTGGCAGGAGGGGTATTATAATCCTGATAGACCTCTCCAGGAGCAGGAGGTCTAACGGGGATGGGAGGTGGCGGTCTGGGAGGAAGATCTGCAGTCGGGGCCTTGGGGCGAGGAGGTATTGGTGCTACTATAACGGATGGAGGTGGGGGACGCACAAAGTGTTTCTCCGGTGAGGGCGCCACAACTACTTCCTGCGAAGAGAGTTGATGTTAATTCTAGTGTTGGAAAATAGTAACTATTTCAAAAACTTTGAATGATCTACCGCTTTTCTAAGAAGAGATATGTCACGTGTCTCAAACATACCGGTATTCGGGGCGCCGGGTTGGATCTGAAATGGGTGGGTCGAGGAGGCGGCGGTGGTCTCAGTGGTATCTGACCCTCGTCACCACTATCAACACTCATATCACTGCCACTATCTCTCTGAAATGAATAATTTCCATACAAAACTGAACTATATACGAGGTGGCCGGTATACCACTAGCTTTCTAATACTTGGCCAATCTGATCTTATCTTAATAAAAGGGGCACATACCCTATGAGGTGCGTTAGATGTTGCAGAGGGTAAGGATCGCTTGGAAGTATTCCTTTCTGAGCTACTATCACCATCGCTCTCTCTTGGCCGCTTCCCGCCTGATCCCTCCTTTCTTGTTCTATCAGTAGCTGAAAAAGAAGATGCCTTTAGTTCCCGAGTGTGGATTGTCTTATAGTACACTAGAGAGCCCAGGCAAAAGAACAAAAAACTATCACACCCGATCCCAGGCTCATACCTACTTTGCTCCCTACGGCGCCGCTTCGCGGCACCTCCGGTCGCGAGATCATACTCCACGCCCCCTTCCCCCTGTTGACTCCCCTCAGTCCTCACCACTCTTATCCCTATTGACTCCCCTCGGCCCCTATTGAATCATATCGTCCCCTATTCACTCCATCTCACCCTCTCTCAATCTGTGATCTGAAGCAGTTCAGAACCCCACATTTACCCTCATTTTTCACCATTTCCCCCATTACTCAGTCAATTCTCAGCCAATTTCAAAATACCAAGGCTCATTAGAAAGATAATCTCAAGCTCTTTCTAAAGAGCTATTATCCCCCAAATTTATAAAACCTTTACACACGCACGTGCACTCCCCAAACCCCCCACCAAACACCCCTAACAACACGTCAATTTTCCACGTGCAATCCCTAAAACCCCCTCCCCCAAATTTTGTCTTGCACTGTTCTCTGCTTTATAATATAGACTAGAGAGCCCAGGCAAAAGAACAAAAAACTATCACACCCGATCCCAGGCTCATACCTACTTTGCTCCCTACGGCGCCGCTTCGCGGCACCTCCGGTCGCGAGATCATACTCCACGCCCCCTTCCCCCTGTTGACTCCCCTCAGTCCTCACCACTCTTATCCCTATTGACTCCCCTCGGCCCCTATTGAATCATATCGTCCCCTATTCACTCCATCTCACCCTCTCTCAATCTGTGATCTGAAGCAGTTCAGAACCCCACATTTACCCTCATTTTTCACCATTTCCCCCATTACTCAGTCAATTCTCAGCCAATTTCAAAATACCAAGGCTCATTAGAAAGATAATCTCAAGCTCTTTCTAAAGAGCTATTATCCCCCAAATTTATAAAACCTTTACACACGCACGTGCACTCCCCAAACCCCCCACCAAACACCCCTAACAACACGTCAATTTTCCACGTGCAATCCCTAAAACCCCCTCCCCCAAATTTTGTCTTGCACTGTTCTCTGCTTTATAATATAGACTAGAAAACCCGTTGAAGTAGAGCACCCGTTGACCCGAATCCATACACTCTCCCTCACCCAGGAGCACCCCTCTCACCCACTGCACCAACCCGCACGTGCAGCCTTCAATCACCCGCTGAGTAGCTGGGCTATGGCACCTCCTTGGCAACCCCCACCATTTGCACGTGTGGATAGGTCACCATCATCACGCCACGCATTTGTACTTTATAATATAGATAATAGTTCCTGGGATAAACAAAAGAATTTACTACTGACATGAAAAATAGTTTGTGTAGTTTTGATTTCTAGCAAAAAATACACAAAAAGTGGCGGGCAATTCCAATTATGAATATACCCCCCTACTTACCAGATAGTTTTGGTATTTTAGTTCCCTTAGCCAACTTTTGGGGCATGGTTGATGGTGCAGTAGCTATAGACTTCCTGGCTGTCATTTTGGTACCTTTCGGAGCCTCCTGTGGAAAAGGGTAATGAATAAATATCCCAACAACTAAATGGAATGAAATAGGGTTACATATCATGGGAGACAGAAAGGCTGGGCCGTGGCTTTCTCAACACATAGAAAAAAGTGTAACACATACCCCTAGTATCACAAAACATGGTTGAGTAAGGGGTGGAGACATTGTTTGTACCTGTTCCAAGTGTTTTGGGGCCTTTTCAAGCTTCCTCTTGTCCTTGTTATGTTTGAGAGGTGATACAGTGGGTGTACTTGTAGGAGTCCCTTTAACTATTCCTGGCGATGCTGATGTAGCCTGCAATGGTCAAATTTGTATGTTATTAACAGTGTGAGGGGGGTGTGTATGATCCCCCACCAGGTGGTACCCTTCCGAGCCGGGGATGGGCATGGAACAGATTCTACACCATGACGTAATGACTTGTTGAGTAAGTAACAAGTAATGACTCATACTATGAGGGGTGGGAACTGTCTGGCGCCGCAGACCCAATCTGAGCGTCTTGTTGGAGAATCGAATTGGAGTCTGGCGCCACCAGACAGGGTGGGAATATATTCTACACTAGCCTGTAATGAGGGGGAACACCACTATAACTACCTTATTTTCCTCCTGCATGCGCTGCTTCTGCTCCCTAAGCTGCATTTGCAGCTCAAATCGCTTCTTCTCCATTTCAAAATCCTTTTGAGCCTTCTCGAGAGCCGCCTTTTTCTGGAGGAGAATGTGTTGAAATACGGAATAGTATAACGTTCAACCAAATGGGCTAATATATTAGTACCTCTTCGATCCTTTTTGCCTCCCTCTGCACTTCATCTGCTAGATCGACTTGGCTTTTCGACGTTTTCGACTCCGATTTAGACTGCAAGGACGGTGTTTCAATATTGTTTCCATTTTCTCTCTATCATACACACGCAACAACTCTACCAACGACAACACAGTGAAAATGGGACGTGCCACCCAAGAGATACAATACTCATCTACTTATTATAACATGTATCAGTTAGTGCACCTTCAGAAATGTCGGATTGAAGTGAACTGTAGACCCAGTCTCTGCCTCGAATTTCGGCCAATTAGGGTCGATCTCCCGGACACAGCTATCCAATTCCCGCAACTTTTCAGACGAAAATATGTCTTTCCACGTACAACGAAGTTTGAAAAGGAGCTTTCTGCCGGACTCATCACCCTGGCGACAAGGGGTTATTTCGTAACCAAGGGGGTGACAGGGGGTTATTTCGTAACCAAGGTGACAAGGGGTTATTTCGTAACCAAGGGGGTGACAGGGGGTTATTTCGTAACCAAGGGGGTGACAGGGGGTTATTTCGTAACCAAGGGGGTGACACTGATGAAGAAGAGGGAACTGCAGTTTGTGATCTGGCGGCTTACTGCCCAGATGCGCGCAGTAGTGGACTCTCCATAAGAAAAGAGAGACCGCGCGTTACACACTCACCACTGTGAAGGCAGAGACAAACATTTTCACGATACACCGGGAGAGGAGGTCGATGTACGGCGCACCAATGTTCTTGATGATAGAATCTACCAGATAAAGACAGGGCAGTTTATGGGATGAGACAGCCTGAAACACGAGACACGAAATGAGACACCAAGATTTTGGGGATAGGAAATGAAGTTTTCTCTAGATTTGCGATCGGTTCGCAAGTATAATGAATCTCAGAGGTCCCGAACCTTCATAAGATGATTCTCTATCACATCTGTGATGGTTCTTCCATATTTCCTATACTCCCCCGCCACAATACTCAGAGTGGTTATGAGTGGTTTGCTTGTACTCTTCAGGTCACTCAAACTAGCTATGTAGTCTCTCTTTACATCTAGCTCGGCCTGCTTCATCTTCTCTTGATAGAAGCGCGTTATCTTAATGTTGGAGGGGCCGGAGCTCATGCCATGATACGGGGGTGCTGAGAGGGGGGCAGGGGGTGCTGAGAGGGGGGTAGGGGCTGTTTTGTGGGGGAGGTGTGACCACAAATTGCAGATAATATTAACAAGGCAGAATGTTTAGAAATTTGTACATTAACAAAAGACTTAGATAAATATATTTCCTTTTTCTCATCACTAAAAAAAGCAGATCTAGCCTGTAATATGACGAATGAGAAATTAAACTCATCAAGCTGATTACTTCATCATCTCGCACACAGATAAAGTTTCTGTGGCGTTATGTAGGAAACAGACATTTTGATGAAGGGATTTTTTTAGTATAGCACGATAAGTTTCCCGGTCAAAATGACCCAAAATACAGTTCCATGAAGGTTTCAAAAGAATGTCTTTGATGTCAGATAACCTTGACCACTTTATTCGTACCGTACAACCTGAAAGATAATTAAAATTATAATGTGAAGGTTCCAAAAGTAGTTCAAACCATATCCCATAACCATATTTTCAGATACCAAATATGAAAAGCGAATTACACTGGAACTGTGTGAATCCACAAAAAGTTTTCCGTTTTGCACACTAATCGCACTACTTTCAGTTATTGCCTGGCTCTAGTGACTAGTAGCCCCGAAAGTATGACATTATTTTCGAAGATGAAGTGGCCTAAAATTTGATAAAATGTCGGGTTAAGTTTTTTTTAATCACTTTCATATTAACAAGGAAAAAAACGTCAGCTTTTGGGCCGTGGCGGCATTGTGACCACATAAGGAATTTCGTGAAAACGGCTTATTCCCCCTCAAAATAATAAGTTCATCAATATATAGTTTCACGTTGATGAATGACCTTGAACTTTTTAAAACCCCAGTTTTGTTTGAACCTTTGGGGCCAGATCAATCACGGCTTTCAGGGCGGGTTTGGCTATTTTAGGCTTTTTTGGCCCTACATTTTTAGGTAAAAAAGCCAAAAAAGCTAGATCAACAGATACAGATCAAAAAACTAGATCAAAAAAGCCAGATAAAAAAAGCCAAAAAAGCCAGATCAATCCTTGATTTCAGGACGGGTTTGGTTTTTAACCTTGGCAAATATCAGAGAGCCAATTGACAACACAAAATTGAAGGTCACACATGAATATCGTGGAACACCCTGTGTAATTACAAGGTGGGCCACGGATTGTTGGTCATGGTTAGCGAGGTGGTGCGGCAAAACGGTGATAGTTGTGCGAATAAAAATTATGGGAGCACTCTGGATCAATTCCTTGGTAACTTTTTCCATAATTTTTTGTCAAAAATTCGAAAATTCATTTTTCATTCCTTCATTCATTTCTCGTTCATTCATGATGTGAGCATCCTAATTTTCCATCATTATGCTATTTTTCTTTGGCTTGAATTTATCTTTCCAATGAGCACCATAAAAATGAAATTGAAGCACCAGGTCACGCAGCAGTTGAGAAAATGTTCATGCATTATTTTGGCTCTTTTTGCGACTTTCAAACAGCTGTATCACGGCTACCTTTCGTTCAATCTTCTTAAAACGTTGGGAAAACATTGGATAAGCAAAGATCTTTGCTCACAAGAAAAATCAAGGTCAAAGGTCAAGGTTCATTTTTCATTTTTGTTAGTTCATTCCGTTCATTCAGGAACCAACATCCCTAAAGTGATGAAAAGGTTTGGGTTTTGTTTGGCCCATATCCTGCAATGACAGAGAGGTCTAATAGCATGTTTCCGGGCTAGTTTGTAGGTGTCCATGTGATCATGATGATATCTGACACCTTTTCTGAGCCATAATTAAGGGAATTTCTCAAATTTAAGCATGCAACTTGGTTTTTCTGC
This sequence comes from Hormiphora californensis, assembly GCA_020137815.1. NCBI lineage: Eukaryota > Metazoa > Ctenophora > Tentaculata > Cydippida > Pleurobrachiidae > Hormiphora > Hormiphora californensis. The sequence continues at coordinate 1,724,550 of CM035356.1, read as the reverse complement.
GATTAGTACTGTGCGACAATGTTATGAGATCTCATAAAACATCAAAAATGATGATTGGCTCAATGAAATGAGTTGATTTATGATTGAAAGGATTAAAATCGATGTCAAATTGAACAAAACGAACAATTTTGATCATAAATCAACTCATTTCATTGAGCTAATCATCATTTTTGAGGTGTTATGAGATCTCATAACATTGTTGCACGGTACTAGTCGCAGAAAAACCAAGTTACATGCTTGAATTTGAGAAAATCCCTTAATTATGGCTCAGAAAAGGTGTCAGATATCATCATGATCACATGGACACCCACAAACTAGCCCGGAAACACGCTATTACACCTCTCTCTCATTGCAAGACATGGGCCAAACAAAACCCAAACCTTTTCATCACTTTAGGGATGTTGGTTCCTGAATGAACGGAATGAACTAACAAAAATGAAAAATGAACCTTGACCTTTGACCTTGATTTTTCTTGTGAGCAAAGATCTTTGCTTATCCAATGTTTTCCCAAAGTTTTAAGAAGATTGAACGAAAGGTAGCCGTGATACAGCTGTTTGAAAGTCGCAAAAAGAGCCAAAATCATGCATGAACATTTTCTCAGCTGCTGCGTGACCTGGTGCTTCAATTTCATTTTTATGGTGCTCATTGGAAAGATAAATTCAAGCCAAAGAAAAATAGCATAATGATGGAAAATTAGGATGCTCACATCATGAATGAACGAGAAATGAATGAAGGAATGGAAAATGAATTTTCGAATTCTTGACAAAAAAATATGGAAAAAGTTACCAAGGAATTGATCCAGAGTGCTCCCATAATTTTTATTCTCACAACTATCACCGTTTTGTTGCACCACCTCGCTAACCATGACCAACAATCCGTGGCCCACCTTGTATAGATCTAGACTATGTGGCACTGTTTACCGAATTTCAGACCCATTAGACAGTGTATTGAGTGTATTGAGCGCTAAGCTTTGTCCCGACAATTTAAAAAAACTTGTTACTGAATTATGACATGTATGGTTTGGAGAGAAGATTGCCAACTTTGTGCTTGCCAGCACAAAGAGAGAGAGAGAGAGAGAGAGAGAGAGAGAGAGAGAGAGAGAGAGAGAGAGAGAGAGCGAGGGAGAAAGAAAGAAGATAATGATGAAAGGGTAAGGAGAGGGCAAAGCTACCACTTAGAAAACGCAAGTGCTCAACTTTCCAGCCAACTAATTTCTGTTAGTTTTTGGCATAATTAATATTATTCATATATTAATAATTTTCATACCAATAACTAGGAAGAAAACGTCACGGGTTACCAGCATCTTCCAAATGAGAGTTACCATCCGATGTAGCCTCTTTAGAATCCTGCAAATAAATGGGATAATAGATATTTTGTCGAAAACAGTATTCTTGCTACAAGCAGCCTTGCTTAGTAAGAAGTAACGGTTAGCGAGCTGTTGCGGGGCTGTTGCTCAAAAACTGTGATGGTTTTGTGAAAACAAACTACTGGCGTATTCTGGATGAATTCGGAGACAAGTTTTTTGGCTCTTCCCCCTTACTCATAATTTATGAGTGCTTATTGAGGAGAAATTCTGAATATCTATCTAGAAGCTAAATTTCTCTTACCATTGTATTGCCACAGTATTGTCATCTTTAATTCACAACTTCGCATGTTTTCTTTAGGCTTATTGCGTTACATTCCTGAAAGTGAAAATACATTATATTACACAGGGTCTGGGTCTAAAGTGAAATGTAAGGTCTCATCTTTGATGTGATGAGTTTAGAAAATAAACAGGGAAAACACACGGATTATTTTCTACTCATTACATCAAGGATGAGACCTCACATCTCAAATAATTTTTCCATCCGCCACGTCGATAAATTTAGGCCCTCAGAGCATAATCTCGAGAGTGTACATTAAACTCTGGTTTATCCCCACTAAATCTCACTGACTAAAACTCACTGTTTCCTTAGATTTTGGAAAAAGGATGTAACTTCTGCTTTTGAGTAACGATAGAAATGACTTGTTTCACTTACCCATCATGTTATGGAGGTTCCAAGTAGAGTGTTACTATCTCTGTAGGCTTGCATTGTTCTGTTTAGACCTATATTGCTTCCCTGCTGTTACACACTTTTTCAGTAATGATATTTAGTGAATGGGAACAGTGAGGAGGCGGGACAAAGAACTAAAACACGATCCTTTCTCAAATTGAATAAAACAAAAAACCAATTGCACTCTATTCCTCAGTTTCCTCGTTGTCAACTTGGAAATATCGGAGCTCAAAGGAATTCTTGCTATTAGACACCACTCTCAACCAGTCCCTCAGGTTCTGCTTCTTCAGGTACTTCTTCGTCAGGTATTTCAGGTACCTCTTTGACAGTGGAATGTCAGCACTCAGGTTCACACAGTTCTTCTCTTTAGTTATCATGATGCTGCTACCGAGATTGTTCGTCTTACCAGCCACCTTGACCCGTGAGTTCAGGAATGTTACAAAATCAGCAGGGTCTAAGATACTGTCTTCAGCAGGATGCGTGCAGTCCAAGACGTACTTGGTGACCGTCTTCTTCGCTTTCTTTCCTCGTCCGACAGGGGCCATGGTATTGCACCTAAATTGGAACGTTCAGTTATTAGTGGAACGATAGTGAAGCGTTAATTTCTTAGATGAAGATTGGCTTAACTTATTAAAACTTGTTAAAAACAATGAGACACCCAGATTTTAACACTTGCCAAAACCAACACACCCTTTAGGCCTCTTTCGTTTCAGCGATAAAATGTTTGGGAAAAATCTCTGAAGAGGAAACTAGAAGGGCGCCGGTACGATATAGTAGGAGCGCTTAGAACATGCACGTGGAAAAGTCATGCACCACCCGAGATTTAGGCTACTGTCACTCCTTTGCTTTGCATCGAATCAAAAAATGACCCTCAAGTTTTTTGTAGATCTTGACAAGATCTTTCGAAAATTTGAGGGTCATTTTTTGATTCGATGCAACGCAAAGGAGTAACCCAAATTTCGGGTAGCGTGCGACTTTAGGCCCGTGCATGTTCCAAGCGCTCCTTGTTTGAAGGCCTGTTCACAGGTGCGCTGTCAGAGCATTGGCATTGACCTGACCATATTCTCGGAGCGCTCGAGAATTGTGGTCAGAGCATTGGCCTGGCAGAAGGTGCGTGCTGCCAAAAAAGTACCCTGCACTAAAACGGCTCTAACTGCCAAACCACTCAACCATTTTGGCCAATCCAAAGTTTATCTAATAAGCTCTAACCCCAGCCCTAAGCCTTACTCTACTTTAACCCTAACCCTTAAAAAGTTCTGACACTCCAGGCACGCGGATTTGAAACCCCGAGTGAAAAGTGAAAACGAGAAATTAAAAAAATGTCGAAAATTTAATATTTTAATTTTCGACTTTTTTGCGGCGCGCGCTTCGGAAAAAACCGCGGCAGAGCTTATTATTATTATATTAAGCGCGTTACATTTTTTGCAGCTCTGGATCCACAATTTTTGTAGTGGATGAATGTCCAAATTTGCCAAAAAGCGCTCAAAAACCGGAAACGTTAAAATCTGACTGTTTTGGAATGCGCTGCAGCCCCCTCATGCGCGCACCCCCGCAACGAGGGGACTGAAGGGAATGCCGCGCGCGCGTTTGGCCTGAGCTCAGGACGGGCCCGGCTGGGTCGAAGATAACTTTGCGAGCGAAAAAACGGCGGTGCTTATAACTTTGGCCCCTGAAGTCCGTTTAACTTGATTCTTTCACTAGCTGTTAGATCTGACAATTATCTACCTTGCTGTTTTTAAAAGAAGTAAATTGGACTTCAGGAGGCTGAGCAATAACCGTTCAAAGATGGGTTGTTTTCAAAAAGTGACGTCACAGATCCCTGCAGGGACACTTTGTTTCAAATTTGAATTAAAATCTCGAATTTTTTATTTTACCGCACTCGATTTTGCGGAGTTTGGTTCATATCTCCTGTTCCTGATAAGATAGAGACCTGAAACCGGTTGCATTTTAAAGCTGTTATCTTCCTCTTTCCAACGCTACCAAAACGATTTCTGTACCTTATCTGGAACCGGAGATATGATTGTTTATGTATTCCCCCCCAGCGCGGTATTCCCTCCAGGCCCCTTATATTATATTATAAGGGGCCTGCAACGTATGCCAACTGACTGTTTTGAGTGTCAGCACTCACGTTTCTTTAGGGTTAGGGCTTTCCTGTCAGATAAAATTTGAATTCCAAATTTCCAAATTTGAATTAGCCAAAACAGTTGAGTGGTTAGGTGGTCATTTTAAAGCAGGGTACTCTTTTGGCAGCATGCACCTGTAAACAGGCCTTTAAACGCCCGGATCGTAACGGCGTCCTTCAAAAATCAGTATGCCACATGGCACATGGCGCCGACCGCCGTTACGATTTGGGTGTTTAAGTGTGCCGTTAAATCTAGCATCCTGCATCATTTTTATTTAGGTGGACCCATAAAGGGAAGATCTGTTGTGTATCGCCGTAACTTTATTTATAAACTTGTAAACATCTCTAACCACCAAACGATTCAGCCGTTTTGGCTAAATAAAAGTTTGTCTGATAGGAAATCGATTTCCGAAATCCCGAGCCCTAACTTTGACCCAAACTCCGCCCTAACCTTATCCCTACTTTAGCCATAACCCTAAAAAGCAGTGGGTGCTAGATAATCTAGCCTATATTCTAACGTTTGCCCTTCGGGACCAACCCATCCTAACCATCATGGATGTCAGACACTTGGCGGATGACATCCCCCCTTAATAATAAATGCCAACTACTTTAGTATTATATGAGATGTGAAAATCTACAGTCTACAAAAGAAATGAAATGTCTACTAAAAAGGAGCACCTACTTGATCTGCTTTCCCAGGATATAATAAACAGAGATGAGTTCGAAAATGCTTGTTTTCAAGGTAATCTCCACAATAATACATACAAATTTGTCTTATCAGACTTATATCAATAAACAACGGCTGGCCGTGTTACAATTTGATTGTAACACGGCCTGGTTGCATCAGCATTTCTATTACTTTTGTGTCAAATTGCTCATACTATATCAGAAATGTTAGAGGGGCTCACAATATTACAATGAAATAGTGTTTATTTAGGACTGTAGACGACTCGGAGATTTATTTCAGGAAAGATAATACGGGACGGTTTCGATGTTTAACGTCATCATCATCATTGAAACTGAGTTTCAAACTTTTCAACACTACTTTAAACAAATTAATTTGAGCTGATGATGACGTTAAACGTCGAAACTGTCCCGTATTATCTTTCCTGAAATAAATCTCCGAGTCGTCTACAGTCCTAAATAAACACTATTTCATTGTATCAAAACTATGCGACTCAAAAACAGCCGATTGGTCAACTTATTGATTCAGCTCACAATATTCACTGTCTATTGTTAGACTCTCGAATTTGTTAACCTTCCAGGTATTCCCGACGGATGTGGAATCCGTAGTACGTGCTGGAAGGTTCTGCTGAACTATTTACCTTATGAGAAAACCGACTGGGACGATGTTTTGCACAAACAACGGAATGCATACACACAGTTCATCAAGACAATGATAGTGGATCCCAACAACGCAGGCGATGGTCATGATCACCCACTATCTTCTTCACCTACATCCATATGGACAGGATTCTTCAAAGAAAATGAGGTTCTCTCACAAATCGATAAGGATGTGCGGAGGCTTTGTCCGGATTTAAGCTTCTTTCAACAACCAACTAAGTTTCCTGCGACGTTCTGTAGCCAGAGCCTACGAACGAGGGTTGAGCAGGCGAACCTGCAGTCCATGAGTGTGACGAGCTCTAAGAGTGGCAGATCAGAGTTGAAGAAGCCGAAGAAAAAATATAATGATGATGATGCTTATCAGATCTTACCCGAGGGGCAGGTAAAGTTGTTTCAAAACAAGATGGAGGATGGGAGACAGAGTTTATATATTGAATTATATACTCCAAGCGAGATAGCTAAATGGGGGAGAGGAAGGGGGCAGGAGAGTTGTTTAGTAATATCGAGTGATCGTACTGGTTATTTTGTGTCCCTTTTCGCTTTACATAGCAAGATAATAACCCAGACCTTCTCTCAGGAGGCACACTGGGAGGTTTGTGAACGGATCCTGTTTATCTTTGCCCGCCTCAACCCTGGAATATCCTATGTCCAAGGAATGAATGAGATACTGGGCCCCATCTATTACACCTTTGTAACAGATAATAGGGATAACGAGGAGTTTGCAGAGGCTGATGCCTTCTTCTGTTTTACAGGTAACACATATTGTATAATCACACACAAAAATACACTATTTCAAAGGGTGACTAGTCCCGGATTCGCTATAAAACTGTCGTGCTTTCGTTAATAATGTTCACTGTACATTACGACATACGAATGTACAGTTGGATATTTGACAGTTAAGTGGTTTTGCTGCATTAGAAAAAGTTATTATTGTAACGTTAACATTCTCTCAGGTCTTATGTCGGAGATTAAAGACAACTTCATTAAAATACTTGATTTCTCCCAATGTGGTATATCCCACAATATGGATCAGTTGATGTGTTTACTACGACAGTGTGATCCACAGCTATACGAAGCCTTAGATAAACGGAGTATTAAGCCACAGGTATGTTGTTGTTGCCATGGGTTAGCGTTGCCTAGCTCGACCCCCTTTTTGCGTTTTCGCCCGGTCATGAAATCTCTACCGAAAGGACCGTGGCTGAAACGTCATTAAAACTGATATCAGCACCGCGTGTGTGTTCACTGTTCAGTGACAGCTCAAACAACGGGTTTGCATATCCGGACCAGGTTGCTGTACACAACATATTACACATATCATTTCAGTTTTTTTCATTCCGTTGGATCACCCTACTCCTTTCTCAAGACTTTTTATACCCGGAGATACAAAGACTGTGGGATTCATTTTTTGCTGACCAAACTAGGTAAAGTTCAATTGAAAATTAAAATCATATTCATTCCAGACCCCGAATATCAATTGATATTATCCTCAGGTTTCAGTTTTTACTTCACTTTTGTTGTGCTATGCTAGTGGCTCAAAGAACTCGTCTGATAAATGGAGATTTCATTGACAATATGAAGGTAAGATAGTCTTGAGTCGCCTAACACCCCCCTAGAAAAATCGAAATAAGATAAGGTATCTTGTCAACCTTCAATGCTTTTATAACGATTTCTTAGGTTTTGCAGCGATATCCGATAGAGACCGATATCTACCAGTTGCTCCAGCTAGCGTGTCAGATTCGAGACAGTAAGCTTGTTCTACATCCTGTTCCCTGTCAGGAGACTACCAGTAGTGGCCTGTTTAATGGTCTTTTCAGATCCAGGAACAAGTGACAGATCAGGTGTGTCGATTACTAAATGAGAGTGAGGATTGGTCTGTAGGCTTCTTGTGTGGAAAATTTCTGTGTCTGTAAATTGATTTTTATGAGATGAACTATTAGAGAACAAACTTGATTTTCTATTTGTGTGAGAGTTATATATAAAAAACTGTGTGAGAAAGGGGCGGTGAGAAATGACTGGGAAAATCAGGAATTTTTTCAAGGAACGTGCATCTAGTCTGATATTGTCGCCACTAGGATGTTATGGTTGGAGGGTTGGAGAGATTTTTTCACAAGCTATTCAATTATGTATCAGTTTTTCAAATAATGCTGTGCTTTTTTTGATCTGTGTTGGTTTATTTATTAGTCAAGGGATGCAAACTCCCACGAATAGGATATCCCCGATTTCTTTTCAATGATCCTTATTTTGATAGAAAAAATAAATCGATACTTTGACTTTAGTCGAAATAAATTCGCAAACATTAGGTTAGGCATGTCGTTATCTTACTCGCCTCTTAAATCTTACACCCCTCTTATTCTTAGATATGTGAACACTACGTCACGGTATGAACAACACAAACAGTAAAGGATTTGCATGTCAGGCGGTAAGTGTGACATGTTTGTGTGTGTGTAAATATGTAACGAATAACCAGAACAGTGGGAGAGAGAAAGGGAGAGAGCTAGATAAACAATCAAACTAATTGACCCATTTGCAACATTACAGCAAATGGGTCAATATATTGTTGAATAATCTTCCAAAACTGGATATGAGCGCCAGGACTGTATTCGGTATCTTAGACTGCGCTTATCATTTGCGATGGTTCGCTCAATAACTGTGTCGATTAGGGGATATCGGGGCAGGGGCAAGGCGGCTGCAAGTGACGCTGATGAATATTTATATCGTATGGACTAATTCCACAATAATTTATTGATTCCATTGATTTCTACTGTATAATTTATTATATATTTTATTTTAAGGCCGATATTTTTTTTATTAAAAAAGGTTTTGAAAAATTCAAAAAAAAAAATAATATTGTTATTTCAGAAAGATGGGTATTTGGACAAGTACAAGAACTTTCTTCTTGGCTGGGGAACACGGTATATCAAAATGGATCGGAGCTACCTACACAACTTCGAGGCCCGAGATGTAAGAAAAGCAATACATACATGTATATCGGGGTGAAATACTGTTAATTTAATATATCGGGAAAGTTAATCCTCCCGGTAAATCGATAATTCAAAAAAGTCCGATTCATCACATATATTGGTAAATCATGAACTTGTACCCGATGATAGCTAACTCTGATTTACCCCGCAGGCACCTAACCCTAGTGGTTCGATAGTGCGAGGTGAGGTGGTGAGATGTTTTGTAAACCAATCCTTCAAAGGAGCTGCTGGCCCCTATGTGTTTGATGTGATTTGTCGCAATGGCACTACCTGGTATCTCCGTGCTAAATCATGGGTGCGTATGTAGTTATGTGGGCATTTGTTGCCTTGCTCGACCCTGTTCCCATTCCCCACACGGGAAAACCTTACACCCCCCCCCCCCCCCCCAGACCCCCAGTCCCCACTCTTTTACATTATATGAAAAGGAGGGTTAGATCATAACAAGGCACTTGTTAGTCATATAGCAGTCCTACACTTTCACAAAAACTTTCATTTTAATCATCATTTCAGGATGAGATGGCGTCCTGGATGATTGCCATATATCCTAATAGTCGTCAAGAATTGGACCGTCTCAAGCCTCCCCCGGCCCCACGACAGGAGTTATCACCCCATCACGTCCTACCGAACCCGTTAGTGCCCGTTCCAAGCAGTGCCGTGGTATCGGAGCAATCTCCACCAAGGAAAGAGGGTCTTCACAATCCTAACGCTTTAGAAAGTGGAGAGAGCAGCAGTGGTGTTCACCAGCCTCCCTCATACTCTGATTTGTTTGATCAGTATGATCCCGCCAGGAAACCGTGAATTATTTAGTACCTTTCTAGAATTCTGTATTATAGTAGGGAGAATAAAACGACTTTCTTGTAATAATTCTCGGCCAAATTTCGTGTGTGGAAGGTTATTGAATGGCCACCTTTACCGCTTGTTAGTGCATTCATTCAAAAGTTATTGTTTATCTGAGGGAATTTTAATCCGACTATGTATTCTCATCCCAGTTTGTAAATTTCTTTATAAGTTGTCTCTGCGCTATTTAATTCGACAGACCCTGACGTGTTATCCCAGTTTGCACTACCTATCTGTAACACCCTTAATATTACTAGCCATGTTTCGGTGTGTCACCCTTGTGGTTTTGGTTGTGATTGTTGCGGTAGCAGCAGAACAGGAACAACTCCGTATTGGTGTCAAAAAGAGGACCGAATGTACCAGGAAAACTAAGAAGGGTGACAAACTAGCCATGCACTATACGGTAAGTAACTAACTGACTAATTACACTGTATTTGAACAACCCTGACTAACTGGTACCCGGTATATTTAAAGCACCGGAGAATCCCCTATTGTTCTATGTAGTTGACATCTGGTCAATTTCAGATCCGCCCACTATTCACTATACTATTCACTATACCCTCAATAAATATAAATTATTGATATTTTTCAGGGGACACTAAAAGATACTGGAGCTAAGTTTGATAGTTCTTTGGACAGAGGGACTCCATTTGAGTTTACTCTTGGTGCAGGACAAGTTATTAAAGGCTGGGACCAGGGTCTTATGAAGTAAGTAAAACCATTGGGGGTCGGGGGAGTTCACCTTACAAATCAGTGTTATTTCGATTTGCTGGTTTAATGAAATATTAAATCCTGTATTTTTCAGCATGTGTCCTGGTGACAAAAGGAAACTAACAATTCCACCTCATTTGGGTTACTGGTGACAGGGGTGCTGGAGGTGCAATTCCTGGTAAGTTCCTCACATAATCATGATGCTGTATAATCTGAACTAGCCACCCAAAAAAGATTTTCTCTATCCTTGCTTATATGCTTGTATTTGTATTATTTACAAGGTGTTTATTCATTTCCCTTTTTTACAGGTGGAGCAACACTCGTTTTTGAGGTGGAACTTCTCGAGATAAAGAACGCTAAAAATGAACTTTAAGTTTGTACAAGGTGGTACTTTTTAAGTTTTAATGACACTTGGATAAGTAGCAGAAGTTAAATTATATATTCAATTATCAAGTTACCACGATTATGAAAAAGATTGTTTAACAATTTGTACCCAATATCACTTTGGAACGTTTTTGATAAAGATGGCTGTTGGAAGGGTAGCAAGGAGGGAAGGGACACCGAGTAGTAACACTAATGCCATGTCACTGATGTATACTTGTAGTACAGACGTTACCAGAATATAGTACATACACCCAAACACCTGTAATGTATTATTAGTAGGAGACACTAGCGTGGTACGCGCAAAAAAATGTGCGCCACACACCTGTTATTTTAGGACTTAGGTATGTGGCGCGCATTTTTTTGTGCATAAAGTCGAATTTTTTGAAGTTGTCACCCCCCTTCTCGTGCGCGGAATGTTTTTGCGCATCACATCACATGTTAACGTGTGGTGTGCGCGTCAAAATTGATAAATTTCACATGCGCGGTCATTTTGGGGTGACAACTTCAAAAAATCCGACTTTACCACGCTAGTGTCTCCTACTATATAGGTGATATTAGTTTCGTATTTGGTTTGGTTTGGTTCGACTGTACCTCGCACTGCGCCCCGAACTCGCATGGCCCAAGTGGTACTGTTGTATACGTCTGTCGTCGGCGTCATTGTCTTGAACAAAGCTCAATAATGTGTTCAGGTCTGTCTTTGTAGTGTGTTAGATCACTAGTTTCTTGTACAGTAGTGCAGCAGTCTCTCTCACCTCGCCAGTCAGAATGATCCCGTACTTCAAGGCTATGTTTCGTGTCCCCATGAACCGTTTCACAGAGGGCGGCAGGAGGGTCATCATCCCAGGCATAATGGACAGGACGGCAGTTATAAACACATACCCATACTTGTTCCCCCGGCTCGGGTGCATCAACACCTGGTATTTGGTAATGTGAATTGTGAAATGGTGTGATGTGAAATGGTGGGACACACAGCACTGTGGGGTACATCATGTACACGCATGTTACACCTCACAGTCAAAAGTTCATTTGAGCGCGGCGGCGGGTAAACTTTTGAGGATAAGTACAGTATTTCAGCAGTTGCTGCGCGGCGTGGGAATATTCTTCTCGAGATGCATCTGCAGCACTTCTACATTGGTTGTAGTTCCTACTTGATAGGCCACGGGCCACGGAGGAACAGTGTGCTGTGGTGGCCCGGCCACCAGGCACCACAGCACACTGTTCCTCGCAGATTTAGCACATAACAGTCTCATCAGCAAGGGACAATGTGACCAAAGTTGGGTAATAAATGAGCGTTGTTTTTTCATAGGCCAGGAAAGTTAAGATCATCTTAGGTTACTCAGACTCTGATTCAGAGTCAGACTCAGATTGAATCTGACTCTGAGTAACCTAATATGTGATTGTATTGCTCGACCCTCTCTCACAAGAGTCGGACCGATTCCCAGAATTATAGTGGCTTCATCGGTTGGGTTATTATGTAATTTGTATAAATTGTCCTCACCTGTAAAGAAAAGCTCATTATGTTTCCAACGAGAAAGAGTGTCCGAAGGCTCATGAAATCACCAAGTGTTCCCCATGCTATGCGTCCCACCGCTCCAACTATCGGTATAACAATACCTGGATTTATTAAGTTTCAATAGTCAGGCCCTGACTCAGGGGAAGTTTCAAAAAACAGAACTTTAAAATATTTTTGTCGGTGGTAGAGACAACAATCTTGTCCAATTTTGTTTCTGGTCACTCTCACTTTAAAGATGGATTACCAATATTGTTAAGGAATGCATCATCTCTGATCTTCTTAAGTCCAAAATCCTTGAACAGATCAAACGCACACATACTGCTCACACCAATTCCTATCTGTAGAAGAGAACGATTTTAGAAATTATTTTACGTCATCCGACCCGAAACCGGCTCAAATTTGGCCACCCGCTAGTCTCAGGACATCTCTGTCTGGCGGCATGGCACCAGATCGACCCTGATTTGATTCTCGACAGTGCGCTCAGATGGTGTCGGCGACGCCAGAGAGGGACATCCAAAATCCAAATCCTTACTGTTGTGAGAAAGAGTGTAAATCCAATAGGCGAGGCAATCTTCTCCTCCACAAAAGTTTCTGGGATACCTTTTACAATGTCCTTATCTTTTTCAAATAGAATAGGTTTTCTCTCACTCTCAGCTGAAGTCTCTGCTTGCTCTTCTTTTTTGCTTTTTGCTGAGAAAATTAAAATTACAAGATTCATGAGTCAAAAGAACAAAATAGCCCTCACTTGGGTTTGGTGTTTTTCCTACGGACTATCCCCATGGTACCTATGCAAAAGTAGCCCGGTAGCAGAAGGACAAACATTATGGCTGCTAATATTAACCAGTTATTCTGGACACGTGCCAATATCCTATCATCATCGAATATTGTGCTGAAAAATAATGTGATTATTTGAGACGGTCATTTGACGGTAATTTGAGGTGGGAAGAGACCTCTGCACCTCCGACGATCCCGGATAAAATGGTCATCTGTTTACCGCGATAATTCTACTAACGTTATTTGGCTGGAGTTCGGTAGCATATGTTTAGTTGGCTCTATTCCCCAAGGATTTATATAGGCGCTACTCATTATGTTGCCCCATAGACCAGCTAACCCAAATAAGAACCCATAGACTCCGTTGGCTGTGGCAGAATATTCCCGTCCTTCTTCAGTAACACGTTGTGAAAAGAATACGTGTAATTGACCAGCATGAAAACCGACTGCCGCTAAAATGGGAGATGATACTGATCGGGTTTACAAATCTGACACAATTTTGATCTAAGTAGTTAGATTTGAATCTAGTTTAGAATTAGTCTGAACAAAAACATTGCAGCGTTCTGCAGCTATATGACTACAGACACAGTGATTAATAATCGGTTACCTATTACTAGAGTTATGGCAATAAAGTTGTGCCCCAATAGATAAAGAATTATCATCCAGAAAACGAGACCTAGCCCATTCAGCAGATGAAGTTGTAATTGTCCAACATATTTCTGGGAGTGGGAGAAAGATTTATCGTAGAAATCTGTAAACAACGCACTAAAACTAAAAAAAGGGGACGTCCATTATTTTGTAAACACCAACCTGGAAAACCCCGAAAGTCCAGGCAGTCCCTGTAGCTACAGTCAAACAGAGAGGGGCGTGAATGTGCATCAGGGAGGATTGTATATTCGGATTCCTCTCGTGGAGATATGAGTAAACATACGGCTGGGGGTGATGGACATTTAAATTAAGCTACATCCATGCTAAATTAGCAGAGCTATCTTATGAGTATCGTGTTATTAAGTGAGTCTCTCCCACCCCTTACTCCTTACTCAACAAATCTTATCTTGCTCTCAAAATATCTTTATAAGATAAGTAAAACCTTTTACTCAAACTTACCAAGAACATTCCATAGGAAAATGGAATTAAGTTAACAGCATGTCCACCGAGAGCGCAGCAAGCTACTATTACCCAATTTCTTCTGACCAATACCATTCCAATGCCTCCCGAATCTAGACAAATATGTAAGAGAGGGGAGAGGGGCACCAGACAGCTATAGTTCCTATAGAAAACTAAAAGTACAAATAACAATATAACATGCTTCTCAAAATGTCGCTGGGTATTACCCAATACCTGTCAGGCCAATGCTCTGACCTCAGTTCTCGTGCGCTCCGCGTGCAGAACTAGTTATTTGAGAGAAGCGAGAATGGGTCAGGCCAATGCTCTGACAGCCCAATACCCTGTGGGTAGTAATAATCCGAAAAACAAACACGGAGAATGGAACAGTCAACAGTACATATTGATGTAGCAATGGGATGAATTTTACTGTTTATTGTTGGACGTTGGTGTTACCTACACACACACACACTCGATATAGAGATGACTTCTCTAATTATATACAGAAAACAAAGATATGGCCTAACAAAACAAAGCTCACGAGAGCTCGATAAAATCAGCTATAAACTGGAACCTGCCGTGTTGAATTCGGTTAAAAATGAGATTCGCCACCTGGGAGGCCGAGGAGGCCGTTTGTTTGCATACCGGCAGAGAGAGTGTGTGAGAGAGAGTAGAGAGAGAGAGAGAGAGAGAGAGAGAGAGAGAGAGAGAGAGAGAGAGAGAGAGGAAATGCTAGAAAGAGAGAGAGAGATAGCAGTATAGAGAGAGCTAGCAGAGAAGTAGATAGATAGGGGAGATCTACGCGTCTCTATCGCTATCTATCTCATATAGGCTCGTCTCTAGGCTCGCTAGCTCGCTCATATCGCTCTCGCTAGCTACCTCATTCCCTTTCGATCTCCCCTGGTACCACCGTTATCGATATCGAGAGAAGGGGAAGGAGCGAGAGAAAAACATGATAATCAATTAATCACGTTTTGTTGCTATGATTGTATTAGTAATTCAAATAAAACCATCTGTTGTAGAGAATACGGTCCATGATAATGGAAAACTAGAAAAGTAATTGATTTAGTTGAGTCACAATAGAGGGTTGAACTTGGAGTTTCGTCACGTCCAAGTTCAACCCTTTATTGTGAGTGTGAGTTGACGAAAAGCCACAAGGTGGTTTAGAAAGTTGGGGTTAATTTTGTAAAGGATCGTGAGACATGGCGGTCAAACGTGTCACTTGGATCTAAATTTGATTGGTTGTAGGGCCTACACATGATGCCTGGCCTGAGCTTTGGCCTGACAGAGCCAGAGGTCTACAGCTACCCCCCCCCCCCCCCAGCCGGCAACTCCTCACCCCTAGTTACTCAATTGAGCTCAACAACCTCACCCTGAGACTTCTACGAGCACAGAACGGATTACCAACTCCGTTCTTGAGAAGATCAACTTCAATTGGCACCACAGCACGCAGTTGATTTTGATTTTCAACGTTCAAATGAATACCGAAACAATGTCATGTACCCAAAAGTGGAGTCACTCAGAGGCACTCACTCTCAGCTCTAGAGAACACTTTATTCTTTGTCCAGGAGGGTTACTGGGTAGTGGGTTACAACATGAAATTCATTCTTTTATGGTGTACGATTCGTACTACGAAAAGGATGCCGGACTGTATAGCGGCGCCACGCCCATACCCCAATTTGATTCTCAGTGCGCTCAGATCGGGTCAGCGGTGCCAGACATATGCCGGAGGGTTAGGACATAACAGTTTATTCTTGTACGGTGTAAGCGAGGACGATTTTAGGTCTTACTTTCACTGAATTAAGTTTCAGTAGATACAGTGCCTGACAAGTGACAGTCCAATGCTCTGACCACGGTTTTCATGCAAAAGAAATGAGAATTGTGTCAGGCTCGGCCCACAATGCAATGCCGTGATGAACCGGGGGGGTCGTCATGTTAATGTTAATGTTTCATGAAAATTTTTAAAATGTTAACATTAACATTATTAACATTATTAACATTACAGTCGGACCCCGATTTTGGGACACCCTCGGGGGAAAGGCTCTTGTCCACTAAATCGGGGTGTCCACTAAATCGGGGTCAAATAAGGTTAATTTCATATATCGGGGGAAAAAAATCCTGTCCCTAAATCGGGGTGCCACTAAATCGGGGTCCCCTAAATCGGGGTCCGACTGTATTAACATTATTAACAAAAAAAGAAGCTTTTTTAAGTCTTTTTGAAGCTTTTAATCCCGCTTTAATAGATCATTTGCGTTATTTTTGACAATATTATACGTACTACCCATCCAATCAACACTGATATACAGTCGGACCCCGATTTAATGGCCCCCGATTTAGTGGCACCCCGATTTAGTGGCAGGATTTTTTCCCCAAAAATTTTTTTGAATTTTTTTGTGAATTTTGTTGACCCGCCACTAGTGCGGTAATATGACGAAAATTTTTCGGCTTAATCGTTCTAAAGCTAATTCCACTTCTAGGGTACTCTATAGGGTCCCTAGAATCAACCCCTGAAGTTGTCGCAAGATCGGCGATGAAGAACTTGCCTTAATTCGGCCTAATTGGTTACAGGGTGCTTTCAGCCTGAAGCCAAAACCATAAGTACCCTTAAAATAGGAGTATAGACAAAACCGAGGGCACTAAAGTGATCAGCGTCCTCGCATTAGTGGGGGTAGGTGCTGGAATTAAGTCTCTATCTCATCTGGTTAATTAATTAATTGGATAATTAGATATTATATGTTGTGGGTGGTATACGTCGGACTTTTATGCTCTATCTCCAACCGTTTAGCCGTTATTTGGTGCTCAAAATCGGGCTTTTTACCGTTTTTGCTCGTTTTGAGCACCTTTAAAGCCAAGTAACGGCTAAACGGTTGGACATAGAGCTTAAAAGTCCGACGTCGACCCCCCCATAACTTGGCCATTGTCTACAAGATGGCACCAGTGAAATGTCTCTAAACCATTCCTAAGTGGCTACAGCCATATGGCCGAAAACGGCTATGTGCAGATCTAATTATCCAATTAACTAATTAACCAAATGAGATAGAGACTTAATTCCAGCACCTACCCCCACTAATGCGAGGACGCTGATCACTTTAGTGCCCTCGGTTTTGTCTCTACTCCTTTCCTAACATAGCTATATATAATAGCCATAAGGCCAAAAACGGCTATGCGCAGAGCTGATTATCCAATTATCTAATTAACCAGATGAGATATAGACTTAATTCCAGCACCTACCCCACTAATGCGAGGACGCTGATCACTTTAGTGCCCTCGGTTTTTGTCTATACTCCTATTTTAAGGGTATTTATGGTTTTGGCTTCAGGCTGAAAGCACCCTGTAACCAATTAGGCACAATTAATGCAATTTCTTTATCGCCGATCTTGCGATAACTTCAGGGGTTGTTTCTAGGGACCCTATAGAGTATCCTAGAAGTGGAATTAGCTTTAGAACGATAAATGCCGAAAAATTTTCGTCATATTACCGCACTATTTATACATTAAACTGGTGTTCTTTACTCGTATACCCCTCCTTTGTTATAATGACCCTTTTCTTACCTCAAAACCTTTGATGAAATCCAAACAATTATCCTAGCTATGAAATATCTGCCATGGGAGATGATAGAAACACCTAAACACACCTAAAAACACATAAAACAACTATAAACCGACTGAAAACATCTAAAACGCGATTTTTGTTAATTTTGTTAATTTTGTTAATTTTGTTAATGTTTCACCAAGGGTCGTTTGTTAATTAACAAAACATTAACAAAATTAACATGACGACCCCCCCGATGAACCGGTACGGTGCGGCCAATGCTCTGACAGCGGAGCGCAAGAACCGTGAGTCAGAGCATTGGCTTGACAAGGTAGGCGGTAAATGTTAAAGTGAGAGTGGACCGAATCAGAATTGGACAAGTTTGTTGTAGGTAGTAGAGATTAGCTCTCTGAGCATTTTGCGTTTTTGCCGCTCAAAATCGACCCACCCATCACTGAGATATTTTTGTTATGTTGGGAGAACTCTCGTTTAATCAGTATGTAAAAAACAGAATAGAAACAATAATCGTGTTTTACTAACACATTCTGAATATATGCAGTGAGGTTGACATGTCCATGCACAGAAGCAGAACAATGCAAGATAGCATATTGAAAATTTAAATCTAGTTTAGTCTGAACAAAAACATCGCAGCGTTCTGTAGCTATTGGACTACAGAGTACACATTCTGAATATATGCAGTGAGATTGACATGTCCATGCACAGAAGCAGAACAATGCAAGATAGCATATTGAAAATTTAAAGAATGTGTTAGTAAAACACAAGGATTGTTTCTATCCTGTTTGATAAATACTGATCAAGCAGGAATTCTCCCAACATAATAAAAATATATCAGTGATGGGTGGGTCGATTTTGAGCGGCAAAAGCGGAAAATGCTCAGAAAGCTAATCTCTACCACCTACAACAAACTTGCCCAATTCTGATTCGGTCCACTCTCACTTTAATTAACCAGATCTGAGAGAATACGTACGTGCAAAACCACGTTTTTGTCCATAACTCAGTCATTTCTTGACCAATTTGAAAAATCTTGGGCGCGTTGGAAAGAGGACATTGAGCTCTTTCAAATGAGCCCAATAGAATTAAAATTGGCCCAAAATGCGTGGCGTCATGGCGCAAGATGCACGTTTTCGCCACCACGCCGCGCAATTTGCGCCAATTTTCATTTTCTTGAGCTCATTTGAGAGATCTCAATGTCCTCTTTCAAATGAGCCAAAGATTTTGCAAATTGGTCAAGAAATGGCTGAGTTATGGGCAAAAACGTGCGAAATTCTCACAGATCTGGTTAACATTTACCGCCTACCGCCTGTCAGAGCATTGTCCTGACCTGTCAGAGCATTGGCCTGACCCTATTCTCATTTCTTTCAAATAAGTTCTGCAGAGCGCGCGAGAACTGTGGTCAGAGCATTGGCCTGACAGGTCCTGACCCATTCTCTACCGCTTGACAAGGCACCCACCTGACAGCAGTCTGATATAACAACAGTTAAATTAACTTCCTAACCCAACTTTCTAAACCACCATGGTTCATGTACAAGATAAACTCTCAGATAATCATAAAGCAAGGCAATGAAAAATACACAACAGTCCTTCGGGGGACAAATGATACGGTACGTAGCACTCTCTCAACCCTTACTCGACATTCAACAAATATGTGATATATGTACAACTTAATATTTACTAGCTGCCATGTTTTGTACAAACCGGGGCACAGTGAGACAGAGTCGAACAAGGCAACTAACGTCTGGGACAAGTCCTCCATTTGGATCACTTTTGTAATGATTAGAGCCCCCATTTGAGGGATAAGACAAACTTCATTCCATACTGGTACAGTCATAAAAATGAACTTTCAGTCTGGAATTTTGGCCAACCTATTTATTTATCCCATTCCCATTGAGTAAATGTCAGTGGTGGTCTGCCACAAATACAATGGCCGCCCGCACAACGCCGCCCACAGCGTTGTTCACGACGTCTAAGAAGCGCCATGAAAAAGCATCAAATGTCAGCAGACTGCGAGTGCGTCTTTGGCGTCGTAGAAAACACTTTGGGCGACCAATATGACGAAGCAACACTGCGATATTTTAGCGCTCTATGATATCGGGGGGTCTAGGGGGACATCTTTTAGCCCAGACGTTAGCTGCCTGTGTTACTGTTACAAAATGTATAGCTTAGTAACACTGTAACACTAACAACTCAGTTATTACACGTTGTCACAACAAAATCGATACGATAACACAGGTGACGTTGTTAGTATACAACTACATCAAGTACTAGTACAGGGTGTCCCACTGTCTTTGCATCACCTGTGATTTTGGGTCATGACCGGGCTCCAAAACTCATCGAAAAATTGGTCAAAATGGTTCTAACAAAAACCAGTGTTCTAGAGAATTGTCTGGCGAACATTTTGGTTGCAAAATTGACGTTCCAAGTCTTACCAATCGTCAGATATATCGTCGTAAAGTCAAAAATACATGTTCATGAAATCCGACCGGGGTTCACGTTTTGAAAAATTCACAAATGCAAAGTTGCTCGGATCACATTGCATCCCTCATAAGAGTTGTAGGAAATTGTCTGGCGGTAATTTTGGTACCCGGGTTTTTGTCCTAACTCAATGTTTAGAGTGTCTTATGACTGTCAGAACTGGAATTTTTCCAAAAGTGGTCTCAGGTATCGCATTGCATTTTGCCCTGTTATGAAGCTCATTGCTGCTTGAATAACATGTTGGTGAGATAGACCACTTGTGTATCCTACACATTAACAGGGGCCTTGTCAAATCGTCATAACAACCCTGTCAAGTGTCTGGATGAAATTGAGACGATATGTGCTGATTATCATGGGATTACACACGATACCGAGCCACCTAATTAGCGGTTGTGAGCCGATACCAACTAAGACTCAGCATAGAATAATTTTCATGTTCCTACAATCATAACGCAACTAAAACGTAGAGCTAAGGAAAAAATCATGGTATCAAAATGAACCTTAGACGATTCCAATGAAGCTCTTATAAATTTCAAATCATTTTACCCATTTGCATTTGTTGATGACACGTGATCCCCTAAAAAAATGCTGGTTGAATTTCGTCTTTAGACAGTCATAAGACACTCTAAACATTAAGCTAGGACAAAAACCTGAGTACCAAAATGACCGCCAGACAATTTCCTACAACTCGTATGAGGGATGCAATGTGATCCGAGCAACTTTGCATTTGTGAATTTTTCAAAACGTGAACCCCGGTCGGATTGCATGAACACGTACTTTTGACTTTACGACGATATATCTGACGATTGGTAACACTTGGAACGTCAATCTTGCCACCAAAATGTTCGTCAGACAATTCTCTAGAACACTGTTTTTGTTAGAACCATTTTGACCAATTTTTCGATGAGTTTTGGTTAGTTTAATGGAGCCCGGTCATGACCCAAAATCACAGGTGATGCAAAGACAGTGGGACACCCTGTACATGATATAGTACATGAGCGCTACACTGCTAAAACATATTTAAATTGGGTACTGGGTAGCAAAACAAGTGTCCAGGTGAATTCCAAATTAAATTAAGAGGCATTCGCCCGGATGCTGATTTGCTTTGGAAAAGATGCATATAATAGCAGGGTTGGCACTAGAACACGGGTAAAATAAATTTTATAACACACACCGAGAACTAATGCTAAATAGTGTAACTGTGTATTATAGTGTGTAAGAAGTGTATATGCATCCGCACAGTGTACTTGGCAGGGAAAAACGGCGTCATATGAACAACGGGATGTATTACATTTACAGTCGGACCCGGGGAAAGGGCTTGTCCGTTAAATCGGGGTCCGACTGTAGTTATAAACTTTAGGGGCCAAAGCAGACTTACTTTGGTACGCTGATACTACTGAAGGGGGGCAGTATATAATATACAGTACACATGAAGTGTTATAGTGAACCACTCTCATGGCAGGTGAACTGCTACATAACTATAAACCCGGTATTTATCGTCTCAAAAAGTCTTTTTCAACTGGTCTACCAGTAAAATAGCTGAATTACGCCGACTCAGTTCATGGCAAACAATTGTTTATGGAAACTATCGATAAATATATCGGTGATGTGATCCTCCCATTTTTCAAGGTTATGTTTGAATCCTTCTTGTCAGTGTACACTACGCTTCAAAATAGCCTCGCGTGCCCTCATAAACGCTAGAATATCCGTGTCCACATTTGAGTCACCTGTCGTCTTCAAGTCACTCTGGGATACAGCTCGCTTCTGATCTGGAACAGGCCAGGCTGAAATGAATTGATTCAGTAAATCAGTAAACCTTGGGCACTCAAAAAAGTTTTTTGATCATTTAGTTTTGGGACATTGCCATTTTTGATGTTTGTGAGGGTTCAGTAGACCCCAATCGCAAAGTTTCAAACCTTGACATTCCTTACATTTCTGATCTGTTGTTGCTGCGCCTTGGATAGCTGGAATAACTGAAGGCTTAAAGGGTGTTGAGTGCCCACTACTGTCCCGTCGATAATTGTTATCATTATTTAAGGGCGAAGAAACTTGCATAGATCGATTAGAAACTCTCTGGTCTGCTGAAATAGAAAATATCGGTTATTTTAAAATAACCCGTTGAAGTAGAGCACCCGTTCACTCGATAGCACTAGTACTACCCTCACCCCGCTGAACCTTGCCTAGCTCGACCCTCTTTCCATTTACAAATGTAAAGGAGGGTTAGAACATAACAAGCTGAACCCACTTGCATGTACAGTACCAACCTAAGCTACCGGACCCGAACAAGAGAAGTAAAAAATACAATACGTTTTTCAGGAACCGACCGAACCAGGAAATACTGGTCCCTGATTGGCTGATAACCAGTCACGTGACCTAAATAACGAGTTCTGATTGGTTGTTTCCTTGTGTCGGTCGATTCCTGGCATTTTGTCTACTAACCCCGAGGAGAAGGAGTTTGCCATGCATCCTTTGCGCCAGTCCCAGCAATCGATGCTTGCTCTGCGTACCAGATTTCAAAGTCTCTTTGAAGGCGTACCCGCTGCTGTTCTAGCAGGTGCTGGAGATGCTCGATCTCCGTCTTTAGCTCTCGCAACCTTGCAAACCTCTGCTTGTAGCTGAAAGTGAGAGTATTGTTAGAAACGAAACATGTTATCTGACCTGTTATGAAAATACTGAGACATGATAAAGATTTAGTACTGCGGCATTACCCTAGCCCTTTTTTGTGTCCTCCCCGCGTGGGACACAAAAAAAAGTGACACACCCCCCACCCCCACCCGCGGCGCTAGACTACCCTAGCTTCAAAAACTTACGTTTCTTTCTCGCCCTCGATGTGGTGCTTCAGTTCACTTTCTTTTGGATCCGCAGCTGCTTGGGGTACTGCGTCACTATCTGTAAGTCCCTGGACCGCCATTGCAATCCTTCTTTGCTCAATAGAGCTCTTTAGCGAATCTGCGTGATAGAAACATGTTAATAAAAAAATTAAAAGAGGTGAAGGTCCAGAAAGATGTTGGGTTTTGAGCACATTTTGGCAATAATATTTGCTCAATTTTACTTACTGATTTTTTCGCGAGATTTGTTGACCAGTCCTCCGATATGTTTGGCCTCCTTCATTCTGGCCTTCAACTCAGCTTTGTTTTGTTCAATTGCTGTGTTATGTGCGTAGTCCCTCCGGAATATATCGAATGCCTCTTGGCGACCCTGATCACACGGATGATACTGGTTATAACAAGGCTATAACAGTATATGATGGTGTTTTGAATGATAAAAAAATGCCACAGCGAATATATTTGATTGCACGCCAAACCCCTTTCCCCCGGGCATCCCGATACATCGGGGTCCCACTGTAAAACATGTTGTACCTTGGAAAGGTGTTTAACTTGTCGGCCTTGGTTGGCTGGTTTAGGCAACAATTCCACACCTGCACCTTCAGTAGACACCGCCCTTTCTCCTTCCGTGTTCTGCCTTTCCTTTTTCAACAAATTAACAAGGATGTTAATCTCTGTGTCTCGCTGTGTGACAAGGTCTTTCAGTCGCTGGGTCTCCTTCTCCGTCTAAAGGGTATAATGGTATGTTATGGGTTCGAAACACACCAGACTCACAGCCACTATGACTACTATTATAGTACGTGTATTGAGAACACGACTGTCGAACAATCCAAACATTAGCATGTTTAGTTAAAGATTTGCAAGTCTTGTTATTGTACTTACACAAAGTTGGGTCGACACTGGCTCACTTCCCGCCTCACTCGGGTTAATACTCCTAGGACCACTATTCTGTTTTAGCAGGTGTTTGAAATATTGAAAACAGAAGTGAATTTTCCGAAAATCTGCGTCCACATTTAACCTCTCTTCTGGGTCCAATGCTTCTATGTACTTGTTGACTTTCTCTCGACACCTGTGTAAGAATTTTATTTAAAATAGGACCACCTAAATTAGAGGTGGATGAATAGACTATTGGGATGATCTCAAGCCACAAGGATAATAGAGAGCCACGCTACCCTCTCTAGTCTCCAAACCGTGCCGGTTACAGTCACGTAATCAAAACAGTGATGAAAACAGAAAATTCATGTCAGGACGCTTTACAAGCATGTGGATTGACTCGCACTGCTGAAAAGTGTACTTTCGACAACAAATCGGCGCGCGGCGGAATCACCGCAGGTCGCAGGTCAAATTTGTAGGACAAGTCTGTCCCATTTTGTCAGGCCAATGTTCTGATCACGATTACATTCAATCACTGCTCTTACGATGGGAGGGTGACCAGCGGTCACTGACCTCTAACCTCCCCCAGCCACGCGTGCCAGAAGCTAGCAATACTTGTTTATCAGTTTTAAGCCAAAATGGCACCGGGCACGAGTTCCGACCCCTAAGCAAGAACATTGTCCCTCACAGACTTATAACAGCGAGTGAGATCATGTCAAGTTAGTATGAAGTTTGAGTACTCTACAACTGTTTAATACTTACTGCAATAATTCCTCATCTGACAGTGGGTCCGCAGTAACAGGGCTACCGTTCAGCTCCATGCCGTCTTTGAGTGTCTGTATTTCCCTCTTTAAACGGGATATCACCAATTTTGGGTCTACTTCCTCATTACACACTGCGTCATTCTTAATAAGGGCAACTCGCTGTGCAAACCGACATGTTGAAATAGATTCCTGGGTGGAGTGATGTGTTTTAGCTCGTTATGTTCTAACCCTCCTTTACAGGGAAGAGGTTCGAGCAAGGCAAGTTTTAGTAGTTTTATAGTGAAACATGGCATCATACAACTGTATATGTTAATTATATCCCTTACGTCTATATTCCGTTTCTCCATAGACACAGTTGCTACCATACTGGTAATACAGTTTCCTCCAAGACTGTCCCGTAACATACTTGTCATCATAGAGTTACGGTAGGGAATGTGGGTCCTGGACTTCTCAGAGAGTGCTATAATCACCTGAAATAAACCCTTGTCAGAATAGACCAAGATGTTCCTAAAACAAACAAACAATCTTGTCCGAAACTTCGAGTTTTTACGGCTTCATATCAAAAACCGGCTAGGCCTTAATTTGGCTACCAAAGTGAAACACGGTGATTTTATTGCATTATATACCCTGCTAACTTAAATAACCCGCCAGCGGCGAGAAGTCCCACTGGCGCGCTCTCAATATACAGCCAGTCCAGCGGCAGATTATTTCCCACTGGCTGGCTGTTTATTATTAACTCCTATGTTACATTCAAAGTGTGTGTAAATGATCAGTTCTTACTGAAATACAGAGGGAACACTGTTTGCAAGAGTTACACACTGCATTGGAGAGAAAGAAACAACACATTCCGTCAATTTCTCTCTCTTTATCTCCCCTTTTGTTTCACTATCTCAATTCCTCTGTGTTATGTCTGGCATGCCCCATATCTTGTTATTTCTTTCTCTCTCTCCTTAGTAACTGTTACCAAACAATATACACTCAATTGAGAGATGTTTTTGACTGTTTCTCAGTTCTCTTTGTGTGTTTTGATTAGTGTTCTCTCTCTTGTTAGTGTGTAATACTTGAAACAAACAACTAAAGCAGGGTATATAACCCATAAACTCTGACCAATGGCACGTTATTGGTTTAAACCCCTCCGCCTCTCCCTCGGCTACGCCTCAGGATCGTCGTCGTGATTTAAACCAGTTTATCCGCCACTGGCGGATAAACTACAGCTACCTTCTCCCAGCGGCGCGCTGGGAGAAAGGTATCTGAAATAACGTGCCAGTGGCCAGAGTTTATGCCTCATATGCATATCTTACCTCCCAGTCTCCGACCTCAAAATTTGGATATCAAAATTTATTTAACTTTTGATTCTTAACGTTAGGGGTCATTAAGAGAGTTTAAGAAGATCTGAGCACACCCGACCACACCACATACCAAACAAAAACCTTCCCCCTAAAGTCCGATAAATCGATAAGATTCGTGTTCTAATAGTGGTGGAGACCCCGAGACCGAAGGTCGATCGAGTGATATAACTGCAACAATAATGGTCCGAGACCGCAGATCGTGGTACATTCTTGTACTTTAGTGCACGAGCCTGCGAGATTTAACTACCACTTGACATACCTGTGTTTCGTCCCCATATAAGATGTAC
This sequence comes from Hormiphora californensis, assembly GCA_020137815.1. Taxonomy (NCBI): domain Eukaryota; kingdom Metazoa; phylum Ctenophora; class Tentaculata; order Cydippida; family Pleurobrachiidae; genus Hormiphora; species Hormiphora californensis. The sequence goes on along the minus strand of CM035356.1, from coordinate 1,698,628 downwards.
AATGTATACACAAAATCGCAGGATCTACTTTTGTATATCTTACAAAACAACCCAAACACTATACAAGGACATTATATCAAGAAAGACTTTTCAAAACAAGCAATCCCACGGGCTTATTCGTTCTCTCTTTCCCTCCCCCTGTCTCACTATATGTATCTCTCCCGGTGTTTTATCTATTTAATTCACTGATTCTCTCTTTCTTCCCTTGTCTTTTCTCTGTCTCTCTCCATCACGACTAGCCCCATTGGAGGAAAGATGCGGCCCTTTCCTTCCTGGTGTATCCTATTATAGAGGACTGCTGACAACTCCTCACTTTTATCACAATAAATCGCCATGCCGCCAACAACACCACTAATCGTACATGTAGGTCATAGTTCAGGAATATTTCATGAGTGTGCTAAAATAGGAATATGTAACGTGTACATAATGCGTCCTACAGTCATCTTTACACCCCCTATACACCGCAACGTAATCTATAATACCCAGCCAAGTCGGAGTCAGATGGGTGATTTCGAGTGTGTTGTGCACAAGGGGGGGGCGCACGGTGGACGCCCCCTCCACTTGAAATGTGTACAGGGGCACTCGGCACACCGCCCTAAGTATGGCCCTAAGTATGGAATTTTCTATGGAAAATCGAGTAAATTTTGCATACAAAAAAGGTCATCAAAACTTTTGGTCAGCCCCCTCCCCCTGGAGAAAAATCATTCCGCCACCCGGGGTGGCCCACCCCTGGTAGTGCGCTTCACGAGCCAGCAAAATCCAACCCGGTACAATTAGCCGAATTCAGGCAATTCCACCCCTTATAACCACATTTCCAGCGTCTACCAGTTAGTTGGTAATGAAATTACCCCTCCGCGAAATAATAGGGGTGACTTTGTAACCAAGTCTACCAGTGGGTTCAGGGACAACTCTAGGTCAATTGATGCACAGTGCAGTAGTGAAGGTCTATAATTGCCAAAACTCTACTCTGCTGAACTTTTATCAGCGAGAACGCGCCCCATTCCGCTCGTAAAATAGGCTTTTTCGTAGCACGCAGTCATAGACACACAGATATGGTCGCGTGTTTTCGCTGATAAAGTTGAATTTTTAATTTAAGCGACAGGCCGCCGCGCATTCAAAGAAGTCGCGCGGCGTTGTATTTGCGTGTGACAATTCGAGAAACCTTTTCGCTCATATCTCCGGTTCCTGATTAGATAAAGAATTGATTTTGATTGCGTTGGAAAGGTCTTGAAATTATCTTTCCAACGCTTCCGGGTTCAAGTCTTAAGATTGCCAGGAACTCGATCTCGATTATCACGCGCAAATATAACGCCGCGCGACCTCTTTGAATGCGCGGCGGCCCGTCGCTTAAATAAAAAATTCGACTATAAGCGTTCAGCAAAGTAGAGTTTTGGCAATTAAGGACCTTCTCTACTGTGCGTCCATTGATCTAGAGTTCCCCTAATGAAGCCTAAAAGATAAAGTCGCCTTTTTTGAAACTGTCCACCCACCCTTGCAAAGCACACAAAATATTCAAAACCGAGTAACCGACTTACCTGTTCTAGATAATGGAGAGACAGGTTGATATACTTTGCTTCGTTTAGGATCGTTCCTGATACTCCTGTTTTGCCAACTCGCTCTGACCTGTCGGACATAGAATATGCAGTAAACCGGTTTAAACCCTCATTCATCAGATCATAATGATAATACGCGATCTATAGCACAATATAATTTACCCTGCAAGATCGACCAGATGGATTTTCCCTCGTCGGATAGTAGGACTTTCCTGGCTCTTGCAGCTGATGTAAATGGTGAATATACAATGGGATCGTGTTGATGCCATGTTCATAGGTGTCTCCGCTGTCATTCTGTTGGTATCCCCCATGAACAATAGGTTTAGCGCTGAAAAGAACATGTGCTAATTGTCTACTTGTATGCTAATGTAATACCAAGCTGATTCGGTTGCCAAACTCTGTGCTAGTTGCAGTCGGACCCCGATTTACTGGGATCCACGGGGGAATCTATTTTGTATATCGGGATGAAGCATTTTTGCTTCCCTTGCACCTCTGGAGATCTCCCGGAGACGTCCCCCAGAGACGTCCCAGTGCAGCCGGGGGATTATAATTGATGAACCGCCCGGGAAGTCATGCACCGCCAAAAAAGTGTGGCAGAATTGTCATTGAGTCACTTTTCTGGCAGTAGTTTTTCGTCTCTGGGAGACTTCCCTGGGAGATCTCACATAGATGTCCCAGCTGGGGGATTATAATAGAAAAACCACCAGGGACGAAATTTACTGCCAGTAAAGTGACTCAATGATAATTCTAACACACTTTTTTGGCGGTGAATGACTTCCCGGGCGGTGCATCAACTATAATCCCCAGTTGCACTGGGACGTCTCTGGGAGATCTTCGGAGGTGCAAGGGTGACGGTGACGTGACCCTCTAAAGACTAAATTTCACGTCCATTAATCATTATATCGATACAGTATGTATTGTAGGTAGTGAACATATATATTCGGTGCTAGTTACTTGTACAGCAGTGAGGGGCCAGTGTGTACAGATGTGTCAGCCCGCATGAACTCAGTACAGGAAATGACTAATATATTACATGATGTATTTATACAATGCATCAGGCCGTGTCAGCACATATCATAATCAATAAACCCGCCTTTATATTATGTAGCCAGGGTAGACTGATATACTGTCCGACAAAGGGAGGTCAGGAACTACCCACAAAGAGCCGACATGGCTGACTCTACGCAGGCGGGTTCAGTCAGACAACCGGTGGTAGGAACAACCCCTCCCCAAGGATCGACTTTGTCTTACATGAAATGGAACACAAGCTCACTGATGCAGTAGCACCTAAGTCACCTAAGTAAAAAAGAAATACATACCGTCCTCCTCGGTGTTAGCCTGGTGCACAGTCAAGTTGCGAGTGTGAAAGTTTCCTTCTGAGTCTTCTTGAAGATAAACCCGTGGCAAATCTGTTAGAGAGGGAGAGAGAGAGAGGGAGAGGGAGGGAGAGAGAGAGAGAGAGAGAGAGAGAGAGAGAGAGAGAGAGAGTAAATCGATACTTCGTCGATGACACAAGACTAAGAGAGAGCGTCTCCTCTCTCGCTCTCTTCTCTGCCATCTCTCTACTCTCTCTCTCTCCTCTATCGCTACTCGTCATCTCTCCTCTCTCTCTGCTGCTCTCTCTCTCTCTTCTCCCTCTCTCTCTGCTCTCTCTCTCTCCTCTCTCTCTCTCTCTCTCTATCTCTCGCGCTCTCTCTCCTCTCTCTCTCTCTCTCTCCTCTCTTCTCTCTCATCTCTCGCCGGCTCTCGTCGCTCTCTCTCTCAGGCTTTCCTCTCTCTCGCTCTGCTCTCTCTCACTTTCTCTCTCTCTCTCCTCTCTCTCTCTCTCTACGTCCTCTCTCTCTCTCTCTCTCTCTCTTTCTCTCTCTCCTCTCTCCTCTCTCTCTCTCTCTCTCTCTCCCCCTCTCTCTCTCTCTCTCGTCTCTCTCCCCCCACCTTGAACTCCCTCGCATTCTCTCCTTCAGTCTAGGTAACTTCCTTGGCGGGATCAAGTAAGTCATAGCCGTTTTCGTTATAAATTTCCAGATATGATATGTGCATAGTATACATACAGCTGGGATTCTGAAGAGAATACAATAATTTAGTTTTGAGTTTTCTAAAACTCTTGGCTTGATCTAGTAAGGAAGGCCAACATACCCTCTCTTTTTTGGGCAACGCGGACTGCGGTATGTTTATCTCATGAACATAATATACTTTCTCATTTCTCACTATCATACTTACTTTTTCAAAAGTCTGGAACACATAGCTGATGGAACGAGGTATCATACCCCTATCCCGGTACCTCTCCGCCCCGCCCGTAATAGTGAAGGTCTTTCCTGACCCGGTCTGCCCGTATGCAAAGATCGTTGCATTGTAACCCTTTGTTGCACTTTCTGCAGCTGTTTCGCAAACCTGTACGAAAATATTGTAGTAATAATTGCCACATAATGTGTTAGAACTTTTAATTAATCCAGTAATTAAGCTTATCCATATTCCATACGCCACAATGTCACCAAGTTTAGTAATTCGTATTTATAGGTCTACTGGTCTTATGTAACCATAACCATATATGTATACAAACCTCTTATGTTTACCAGGGTGATGATATAGCACATCAAATATTTCAACCAGCGACTTACCTTACCGAAAATGCAATCCTGTTGGGTATCACCTCGGAATACGTGGTCGAATTTAAACTTGTACAAGTCTTTTTTGTTGTTGATATATCCTTCACTATCCTCCTTAGGAACGTGAAATGCAACAGAATCTTCCTCCAAGTCCACATACTGAATGTGGAAGATCATTTTATCATTTATAAATTATAAGCTTTGTAACTGAACTCTAAAGGTGCTCCTATACTCCTGTACTATGAGCAAGTGATGAGAACTAATAACAAGTTGAAAAATCTTTGGAATGTTCTATGCAGTGCTCTGATGTTTCCTTACCCCTGTTCTGGCCTTTGTGGGCTTCGCCCTAAGGAAGATCTTGATCCCTTCTTTAACCATTGTTATCACTTTGATTCAAAGCGTTATACGATTCGAGGTTATTAAAATCGACATCCCTGAGATGAAGCAATACATAACATAACAGTAGAGTCACAACGAAATAACACAACTGCATTTTGGACAGTCGATAGCTACACGATCGATAAATACGCGATCAAGTTTTCACAAATTGTCTTCATTGTTTTATCATCAGCACTTGACAAATTGGGCACATGGTTCCCGAGGCGGTGTGGCCTCAACCATGCGGTGACAAGTCACAGTCGCACATTGAAAAGCGTTGTGAGGCTGGGCCGCGGACCCCCAGGAAGCACATGTTTAGGCCGTGCCGCGAGGAGACCATGTGTGTTTTAGACTTTAGTACACACTCAACACGGCGACAATTCACTTAAACTATTCCGCAAGACTACAGTGACAAGTCACAACTTTATTAGGAGTCAAAAAGGCTAATGTCACCAGTCGCAGGCGGCAGGTCGCTGCAATCTGCATGTTTGGATATGTCGGTTCAGACTTCAGGGTCCAGGTTCTTGAAAATAAAATTATGTCCTCAATAGTATGATGGCTGCTATGCCTTTTTAGTTTTTGCAAAGCACCCGCCACCCGACCACTGGCCAGGGAAAGGATAAAAAAGAAAATCCGACTTCTAAAAAACACGCGTGTCTTTTTTTAAAAAAGTGTTTGGCAAACGTTGCTGGCCCCCGTTCTGTTCTGCGCCACGCGCAGCGCGGGATAAGGCAGCGCTTTTCAAAAAAAAAGTGGGTCAACTTTTTCATTTCTCTCACGGTACGCGCGCGATCCGAGTTTTCAATGCGCGCCGCGCATTTGAATACAAGTAAAGTCGGATTTTTTGAAACTGTCACCCCCCTGAAATAACAAAATTTGCCATATCTCCGGTTCCTGATGAGATAGAGACTTGAAATTTAGAGGTTCGGAAGAACTTAGCAAGATCTTCGTAACCTCCAAATTTCAAGTCTCTATCTCGTCAGGAACCGGATTTATGGTCATTTACGAAATTTGAAAATACCCAGGGGGGTGACAGTTTCAAAAAATCCGACTTTAGCGTTTAGATAAATCTTTCGCGTGATTAATTTCTTGAGAACGCGGATACGGTTCTGTCTCCTCAGAAGTACCTTGGTCTCACTGAGGGGCACGAGGAAGAAGTTCACGACTCCACTTCCCATTGCAATGTGTGATTTTAATGACTGACTTTTTATTTGTAATATTTATTGTTTATTTGAGTGAGTGATTTTAAGATTTATTTATTACTAACCCCAACACCGGGGGCAAATGATCGAACCCAATGTGAATGAGACTCACCGCGATTAACTCTTCATACGGTTACCCCCTTTCTCTCTTCGGCAGCTTCTCTTTGGCTGCTGGAAAGTGATGCCAATCTTGGCCACATTGATGCCTGAGTGAGATCGAGGTCGCGCAGCGACCGAGATCGATCTCACATCTAGGCCTCCGGCGCGTTATTGATTTTAGAGCAAACTTTTTTAAAGACCTGGCTGCAAGGAACTACTGAACCGATTTGCATCTCGTTTGTTGCTCCTGGCAGATAATTGTCTCTAGTTTTACGGAAAATACCCGCGAATATCAGCATTTGAGGAATAGTGGGTCAAAATTGACACTAAAGATGAGCAATTCTTTAAAGACCTGGCTGCAAGCTCCTACTCGGTCCTGGGACAATCTGCGGGTACTGGGGGAATCGTCATGGCCTTGTGAGTATGGGAAAATACCCGCCGATTCATCACGATGCGAAATGAGGCCACAATTGACCTTTGAGTAGTGCTAGGTCAGCTAAAAAGGTCTCCAAAAACGGTCTATCACGCGCGATTTGTTGAAAACGTGCTTTATTTCGCGCGCACGAGAGTTCTTGCTCTCAACGGACCGGGATCCTATTATTCGCGGAGCGAGAATAGGATGCGATGGATCCAAATGCCAATCGGTGTTGGGGTTAGTGAATTTCGCGTCTTAAAGTCCATTTTTTTTCAACTGTTCACCCAAAAACTGAAATTTAATAAAAATTAGAATTTGGATGGCGCGCTGTCTGGCGCCGCGACCCATCTGAGAATCAAATGGGGTCTGGCGCCGCCAGACAGATGGCGCGCGCTATACGTTAACATGTGATAAACGCGCAAAACAATTCCGCGCACGACTTTGGGGGGTGAACAGTTGAAAAAAAATGGAGTATACGTCAAACTCATTAGACCGCGGTAGCATTATTGGATCCATCGCATCCTATTCTCGCTCCGCGAATAATAGGATCCCGGTCCGTTGAGAGCAAGAACTCACGTGCGCGCGATATTAAAGCACGTTTTCAGCAGATCGCGCGTGATAGACCGTTTTTGGAGACCTTTTTAGCTGACCTAGCACTACTCAAAGTGTTACATAGTGTTACAAAGTGTTACATAGTGTTACAAAGTGTTACATAGTGTTACAAAGTGTTACATAGTGTTACATAGTGTTACAAAGTGTCACAAAGTGTTACAAATTGTTACAAAGTGTTACAAATTGTTACAAATTGTTACAAAGTGTTACAAATTGTTACAAAACACAAGGATTTGTAGCGAAGCAAATTTTCAACGGTTGGTGAATAAGTAATTTGAACGACTTTGGTGTCTTTCTAGAACACATCTAAAAGTTTTAAATCATTTCTAGGGTTAAAACATACACTTTTTTACTAATTTGCGGATGTTTTGAGCCTCCGATGTCATCGACTGTGGAAATCAGGGCTGAAATAGTCCATTTGGTAAAGAAAAATATGAACTTTAGACAGCGGTAAAGTTTTTAGAGTGATATTAGAAGTATTGTGCCTCTCAGAGGCCCCCAATGTGCTGAGTCACCTGTGAGTTGTGACCCAATTGACTTTTTTTCATTGGTAATCGATTCTTTGTACTTAATAAGATGATATACGACGTTTCTGTTGGAAAAAGAAATAAAATTTTTCCAAAATCAATTTTTTGGTCAACGATTGAAAATGTGCTTCGCTACAAATCCTTGTGTTTTTGTAACAATTTGTAACACTTTGTAACAATTTGTAACACTTTGTGACACTATGTAACACTTTGTGACACTTTGTAACACTATGTAACAATTTGTAACACTTTGTAACACTATGTAACACTTTGTAACACTATGTAACACTTTGTAACACTATGTAACACTTTGTAACACTATGTAACACTTTGTAACACTATGTAACACTTTGTAACACTATGTAACACTTTGTAACACTATGTAACACTTTGTAACACTTTGTAACATGTAACGTGCACAAAAAGTTTTCTGCACATGTTACAAAGTGTTACAAAGTGTTACGTGTCACCCCCCCCTGTTTAGCGTCAATTTTGACCCACTATTCCTCAAATGCTGATAGTCGCGGGTATTTTCCGTAATACTAGAGACAATTATCTGCCAGGAGCAACAAACGAGATGCAAATCGGTTCGGTAGTTCCTTGCAGCCAGGTCTTTGAAAAAGTTTGCTCTAAAATCAATAACGCGCCGGAGGCCTAGATGTGAGATCGATCTCGGTCGCTGCGCGACCTCGATCTCACTCAGGCATCAATGTGGCCAAGTAGCATTACAGGTGAAGTTTTGTCAGTGTCTGGCAGCTAGGAATCGACCCGATTTGATAATAAAAATGGGGTCTGACGCCAGCAGGCGGCCAACAGGTAAATCGAATGCCGGTGAATTGGGGCAATGGGGCCCGGTTGTGATAAATAAAACAAGCGTATATATTTTCTCATGAAAGTGAATCACGAAACTAAAAACAATTTATATTCATAAAAAGGGTACAAAATCACAACACTGTATATAATTTTAAAACATTATCAGTCCAAAATGAGAGGTTTCACAACTCTCAGTCAACTTCTCAGAGTATGATGTTCGACTGTATCAATCATCAACTTTCAACGGATCAATACACGCCACATTGGGCTCAACAACAAGTTCCTAAATTAAGGCCCAACCCTTCTTAGTTCCTGTCTGGCGGCGCCGTCTACGTTTATTTCTCAGTTCGGGTCAGCACCGCCAGACAGGTTTGCTCTTAACACCGTCCAAAATACCACCACTGCAACACTGAATATATCGAATAACCCCAACAATAAAGAACTGTCTCTGTCACAGTCACATAACGTCTTGAGGTCATCGCTCGTTAGGCAGAATAAAGCTAGAACGATGGGACGAAGTACTAGTGAGAACTGCTCGTTTGCTTTTAACAAGCCTATAATCCAGTTCCTGGTGTTTCACCGCATTTATCCTCCACAACCATCTCCACAGATCTTGTTCTTCAGACGCACTGAAAATAACAGTTGGGGGTTAGTGACAGACAAAGTAAAGTCGGATTTATGTTTCTGGGAGTGGTACATATCATTTAAATGGTATCTCAAACTATCTCAATTCACTAAAATGCTCTTATTCCCATTTTGACCTCTCTACTATAATACTGTAACTATCTCTCTCATCCCCTCCCCCATTATCAACCTGAGCTGGGACATATTGTTCTAAAAATAGAAATAGATCTGCCACAGCAATTGGTCCACCCAACATGTTTCTTAATCTTAAACTTGAGCTAGGCTTTTAGTACAGGCTTGACAAGATAAAGAGATGCAAGATATCTCATACTATGTGAGCGGGGAAGCATGTCTACTTCAAAACTAGCTTATTGGGGAAGTAGAGAAATAGGTGGTTAAAATGTTGTCCATGTCAGAGGGAGAAATCTAACTAGCAGACCGAGAGTTCCTCGTTTAAAAATAAAGATGGGAGGCTGCTGTCAGGCCAATGCTCTGACCGCAGTTCTCGCGCTCCCATTTGAAGAAATGAGAATAGGGTCAGGCCAATGCTCTGACAGGTAGGCTGAGTCAACGTGTCAAGTGTTTCTACAATTTGAACGTAGTCTATCTAGCGTCACCCGACCCCGTGACAGTACGACTGTCAGGCCAAGGCTCTGACAGCAGTGCGCTCAGATCGAGTCTCGCATGCCCCACCTTTAGTAATAAGACCAACCTGAATACTTTGAATTGTTCATCTTTGGTTTGGTCAGTGGACCGTAGTGTAAAACAGTACTCTGAGGGAGGAGAGATCCCTGCCTCACAGCCCAGGTACCATGTGATCTGGGTCAGGTTAACGGAACATCGACCTGTGAGAGGGTAGCATCGAGTTAGAAGACTGGCCTGACAGGTTAGAAGTGTGTTATGGTATGATATGATCTGACTGTGAGGGTAATGTTAGGTAATATATCGAGTATCGAAGTGTTAGGATGCTATGCACCTTTCACAAAGTGCTAACATGATAGGGAACACACGTGTAGTTGTACTGACACAATACACGTGTACCATATCTACTATGTACTACTATATAATACTACTATCTAATAACACTGTACCTCTTAATCTGGAGTAATCGTATGAGAGGGTCTCCTGTGACACCTTTACTCCCACCTCCCTCCATTTCTTCTTTCCCTCGTATATGTGCAACGTTCCTGTGTAAGGAGTAAACATGATGGTAGACTGCTATAAAGTGAAGAAGACATTATGGAAAGTACTGCTACTTGCTAGATATAAAGTGAAGTGGTTTCTACAGTTTGACGGCTAATAATACTGAACCAAGGTGCTCTGATCTTTGGTTACGAAGTCACCCCTTTTATTGCATACAGCATGAGCAATAATAACAGAGGGGCAGTTTCATTACCAACTCTGATCTCAGCTCATTCCCAATCGGCATCCCTTCTCCTACTGCAAGTCACAACTATATAGAAGAGGGGAGGATCTATCTATATATTTCTTACCGTGTTCTTGAGAATCATCAGCATACTTCCCTCCAGCCTTCTTCATCTTCTCCTTCATACTATTCGTGTCTATTGCCAACCAACTCCTCTGTACCCTCTCATCCCATAGTGTTACAGTGGTGTTCAGTAGGTACTCGCTAAGATGGACAGGTCTCTGTGAGGGGAGAGAGAGGGAGTTAGTAGGTATCACTGGTGAAAATGTTCATCTCTAAAAAGTTTTAGACCAAATTGGACAACATGAGTGCTTGGTAACATGAGTGCTCGTAAGCACCGCTTGGTTACGAAGTCAGCCCTTATTACGCTGTATAGCTCGCGTTGAGGGTTAATTTCGTTACCAAGTAAGCCCCTATAACAACATGTCTTACCTTGAGAGCACCATCACATAAGAACTCATAAAGAGCGTAATCCCCGTCTCCTAGCTTGGTTCTCTGTAGTATCTCCGCACTAACATCTCGTAGGGTCTGGCCCGCGTCTATCCTTATATTGACACTCTCCCTGCAATGCAAATCCTGATAATTTAGGATACATGGATATACCTCATTTCACCTCACTAAACCTCATATCACCACACCTCACTGTACCTCATTTCACCACACCTCACTATATCTCATGTCGCACCACTGCACCTCATGTACTTCACACCACCTCACTGCACCTGACACCACCTCACTATGTACCTCATGTAGGAAACCTCCACGATCCAGCTGGTTTGAGAGCTCCCCTCAGGGGCAGCAATATTTGACATTATCTTCTTCAGCTCCTCCTCTGCCTGTCTCAACTCCTCCCTTTTAATCGCCTCCTCGTCAACATCAACCTGTGGGAAGGGTGATAAAGAGGGATAGAGGGATAGTGAGAGAGATACAGAAATAAATAATAAGGAGTCTAGTTGATAATTATTTTGTGGTGTTGTCGGTCTTATTTTCCAGATGGTGCAGTCTGGTGCTGCTGCTGCCCCGATCTGAGTGTGCACGGCTGAGTGATACAAATTGGGAGAGTGTACTTGGCACTTACGTGGTAGAACCAAGGGAAGTAGTCGATGAGAGTCTTGATAAGTTGGTACTCGTTTCGACTGTACTCGTTATTGGGCTGGGAAGGGGCCGTGATGTTAGAGGGGAGAGAGTTGGAAAGGAGCCGTGATGTTAGAGAGAGATGTAACTGAGAGAGGGGACAGTGAGGGGGTGCTGAGATGGAAGTGAGGGGGTAGTACATGAACATAATGAATCATACTCACATCTCGTGTCGACATTAGCGTAGGACCGAACACCACTCCCAAGTTTTCCGGGGTCATTCTGTTAGTTTCCTGGTGCTGAGCCACCTTGAACAGGTGATCTATCAGGAACTTCAGGGTGTGGAACTCTGTGCCAGGCAGCTCGTAGATAATATCCTAAAGAGGAGTTAGTGCTGTCAGTTTGTTCAAATCATCTCTTTACCTACGGGGCACGCGAGTTGAACATATATCTTTTTGTCGGCCCTCTGCTTTGATATCTCTATCCTATTCCCTATTTACCTGTATCTGGTAAAGTTTCTCCGTCTCATCCTCTATCTCCATCGCATTGGTGAGTTGAAGATACCAGGGAGCCAGGAGGGACACGGGCAACTCTCGGAAGAACAACTTTAACAGACTTGCAACGTCATTTATCGAAATATTTTCATCGTCAAACACGACATCGTGAATGTTCTGTGTGAAGAAGAAGGGGTTATATCAACTCGATGTGGAAGGGCCGAAGAGTCGAGACTCGAGCGCATCTTCATCTACGGAGCCCCCTCAGACAGAGCGCGAAACAAAATGTGAGCTACATAAGAGGAGACAGAAGAGAGCAGGGAATGATTTCGATGCCCAGTACCCACACATACCTGATTGCATTTAAGCTTGAGGCCCTCGTATCTGCTCTTCACCCCGGATATCCTGTAGATACCCTCCTGATCGACCTTGTCCTCCAGATAGATGACACACTTGTGTATCAAAACAGGAACACCCGAACTTGTCTTGGCTTGCTTTTCAATAGATACACCAAATACCTGCATAATGGAGAATAAGATATAACACAGGCCCTTTGTGTGATAAAGCCATTAAAGCCATTGGCTGTCAGCCAATAATGTTAATGGATCCTAAATGGATAATGGCTGAAAGTGCACTCTGCGTCACGATATCATCAAGATTAACTTGTTCAGACAGTCTCGTAGAGAGAGAATATTTTTATTTGAACAATAAAATATCACAATTGTCTGGGACTAAGATTATATCTTGAATAGGGTAGCGACTGGCTATTTGCTTGAAATGGCGGTTAATTTGAAACACCCCCTCTACAGGCCAGCAGGTGTACCAGACTTGGATTTTAAGACATCCATGGGCTTGGCATGAGTTCTGAATAGCCCACCGGGGGTGTTTCAAATTAGCCGCCATTTCCAATACCCAGTCGCTACCCTAACTACCTGGGTAGACTTGATGGCATCGCACCACTCACTCAGATACTCTTTGTCCCTGTCCCTAAAGGTATACGTTCTATGGTTTGAGTCAGATCTGGTTCGTATCAACATGTAATGGTAGCCGTCCTCTTTACCCTCTATAATAGGGAGGGAGAGTTGGTCAGATTTATTCAACATGTCACTCACTTCACCCCCTCAAATCACCCCTCACTTCACAATATTCCAACCCTCCACCAGTACCTGGGGTTTCCGTGTTTGCCAGCTGCACATCGATCATGTTACACAGATCTATCTCGTTTTTAGGGTTGCTCCCATCATTACCCTCCTCGTAGTACCTCAGCTTCTTTCCGGACAGGATACAGCGCCGTTTATTGTACGCGTGGAGGGTTCTCGGGCCCTTCTTCTCCAGCATCCCCTCGTGATCTACTATCTCGTTCTATGGGGTAAGAGTTGATCACGAAATTAGGAAAATGAAGTCAAATAATTTTATTTAAAAAGAGGGTGGTATCAGGGTGGTATCAGGTGGGTGTGTGTGTCTAGTTACCATTCCTGGATGATTGATCTCCATAGTGGTTTCTGGTAGAACAGGATCAGCATCATTGAGAAGGAGAAGTTGAGCCTGGGCTTTCTGGCCACTTGCCAGGGCCATCAAATAGGGTGTTTTCCTGGCATGGGGAGATCAGTATTAACACCAAGTATTGGGGTAACCATGGCATCAAATGTAACCATGGTAACCATGGCATCAAGTGTAACCATGGTAACCATGGCATCAAGTGTAACCATGGTAACCATGGCATCAAGTGTAATCATGGTAACCAGAAGTACCCATGCTGCAACACTAACCGTGAGTTGTCCTGACAAGGATCCACCATCTTCACATCAGCGCCACTCATCAATAGAGCCAGTGTCCGGTGAAGTTCGTCCGTCTGTACAACCTCCATTAGCTGGCTGTTCAATTGAGCAGGACTTCCTGATATCCGATCAGTCCACTTGCCACCATTACGGTACTTGGCATCGATAAACCATTTCCTGGAGGTAGAGGAGATTAGAAACTCTAATAACTTTATCTAGCTTCGCTGCCCAAACCGCCGGTCCTCACCAAGCTATGTGGGGGAATGTCAAGATAACTGGACATTATCTTTCCACTTCCCTTAACCCAGACATTATTTGACATGTTGCACGTGCAGATCAAGGAATCAGCCTGATTTATCGGCTTGTGATAGCACAGTCGCCCATGTTTCAAACAGGCGAGAAGATGTTATCACAAGCCGATAAATCATGATGGTTAGAGCGCTAGGTGGGAAGCAAGATATCCTAAACAGTAAAACTTTCTCGAATCTAAGAGCAATACTCAGGTTACAGAGAAACACACGAAATTTTTCCGAATTATTGAATTTCTTAACTTACACGGCCCCATTAGGTGCAGGTCGGGGGTCCTGAGCCTCATTTAAGTGCTTCTCGAAGTATTGGTTAGCCCTCTTGTTGCCAATCTTGTGGAATACCGACACCATGTCATCAGTCCAGGCCTTCACATCGAGCTCTAACGACCGGACCTGAGAGATGTTGTATGGGACTGTAATTTGTGGGTTATTGTGGCTCAAGGGATTTGTTTTGGTTGAAAATTAAATTCAAAAACTGAGTGATAGGAAATTGACTCTATTATATCATCATTATTTGCAGAATGGAATGTTCCAGTACGTGAAGACAGCTAGCTCTATATTGTAGCTAGAGACTCTACTATAGTAGCTACAAATATATATATAATGTCGGCACAGACAATTTCAGTGATCCTCCCTTACACAGCTCTCAGCAGCTACTACAGCACTCAGCAGTAGCTGTTGAGTGAATCTGTGACACACACCGATGAGCACCGACAGTCACAGAACTGTGTGTACGTTGTGTCGGGGATTATGTACCAAGGGAATATATTCTGAAGTATCAGCAATAAACTGACAGGTAGTAATCCTTTACAATCGTTCATGACATAAGATATTTTAAGAGAAGGATTTATTGACTCACCTTACTAACATGAACACCAAGGTCCCTGTGACTGCCACTACAGTTAATACACACCACAATACCCAGGTTTATACTCGCCCACTTGGGCTCTGAAATATGGAGGGGGATGTGAAAAAGCTGACAGATAAAAGAAATGACTAAAAGTAAGGTCAAGTCGATTCCACGCTATAACAAGAAAAGCCCTGTTTTCATCAACTTTGTTACGTTCCCCATCTTGACCAACTATAGTTCTATACCTTGGTAACGAAATAAACCCTCCCTTGCCAACGCACAAAGGTCTTTAGAGGGGTTATTTCGTAACTAGTTCTGTACCTGGATCTCTACAATCTGCACAGAAGGCGTTGCTAGGTTCTTCATATATCCTCTGTATCAACTCTTTAGCTGAACTTGCTGTAAGGAAAGAGGTGAGTTGAGGGTTAGATGGTAGATATATGATATCTTTTGGATTGCTCCTCTTCAAAAATAAACATATGTGGTCCGATAAGGGGCTAGGTTTTGTGAATGGTCTCTCACCTGAGCTCTTCAAGTCTGTCAGGGCATCTGCAACTGCTTTATTCAGTGCTTCAATCCACTCCATCATCTCTATCTCTGTCTCAGCGATAAAACTGTGGCAGGAGTTGTGGTTACCAACTAAAAGTTAACCCTCTTCCTTCCTATCTTTGTATCACAAGATTCTTTTATTTATTGTTGTGTGTTCTTGCTCTTCCTTTTTGTTACGCATAGGGTTGAAACTTGAAACACATCAACATTAATCTGGACGATTAGAATTCCAATCCGATATCGATCGTTTGATGTGCGTCATATATGTCGTCATTTCACCCGACTATTAACTAGACACACGCGCTAAGAAGCATATGTACTGCGAGATCGTGTGTGTGCCGGAGTGTGGTTTGTGTAGGGATTCATTCAATTCAGTTGACAACGCCCTCTCACACAATCATCTTCTAAGCATCCCCCTCTTCTCTTCCTAACCGAATACAATCAGACTAAGATCGATGTGAACTGCGAAACATGTAATTTTACTTGACATTAAACTTACTAAAAAGGGGGAATGTTAAATACTTACTAGTATGTCCTGTTGGGCACGATAACCTCAAACTTGAACCTGGACCGGTCAGAAACTTTGGCCTTGAGAGTTCCGCAGTAAATCTCGTTTATTGGTGAAGCATAATGGAAGGCTGTTTTGTCTTCGTAGTAACAGAACTTTCCATCTGAAACGGGGAAATGGTGTCACAAACGTTATTAATAGATTAATAGAAAGGAAGGGGTTTGAGAAAATGGTGGAATAGTACTGTTGAGGTTTTATCATGGGCAATCATGCATGTCTGATTCCTCAGAACTTGGAGTTCCCACGAAGTTTATAATGATCAACCGGCGCCATGTGTCTACCAATCTCAGACACCATTCTTCAGATATATTGATGTCTCTTTGGGATGTTACTACCGAACTAGACATGACACATGAACTAGACAGCATAACACCCGTCACCCTGTCATGAACTAGACAGGATCTGAGATCACATAGAAATGGATCACATAGAACTGTGAGAAAGTGTGCATCAGCTGTTCAAGTGTGAAGTGTGTGAGCTGTTGGGTGCTGATCATAAAATTATCAGACAATTTTAGAGGATTCCAATGTACAAGGAGCTGATCAATGCTCTCACGATTACACCTCTCCCTTCCCTTACCTTTTACAGCGCAGTATCGTGTCTTCCAGTCCCGTATGCGGCTGTTACCCTGTTTCTTCAAGGATCCCTCCTTGTTAGGGTTGTGCATCTCTCCTCCCGGCAGATCATCCACGATACTTGGCTGAAATAGGAAGGGGGGATAAACGAGACGGAGTTTACAGGAGGGGTTCTCTTTACCATACCTTATCAACCTTTTACTTTCTTACTTTACCATTTTATTACTGAATTACTCTACTATCCCTTCCCCTTTGAGAAACTACTACTGCCTACTACTACTACCTATAACTACAGGGTGGTTCAGAAACATGGAGCCACTTTGAGATAACTAAAGTGTCAATACAGTTCGCTCTCCGATGTACAGTGTAATTAAACACGTATTTTCACGGTCTATTGACTAGAAAAGGTGTCCCCTGAGGATTGAGATCGACAGAGAGTCACTCTTGCATAAAAATTATCAGCCTGTCAACTGACAGGGTAACACGTTGAAATTTTGATCCGTACAATAGAGAGAGGATTGTATTTTTCCAACTTTTATCTCCAAGTGGCTCCATGTTTCTGAACCACCCTGTACACCTGTCAGCTGTCTACTACTGTCTACTATGTACTGCAGTTAACTACAAGTTTAGCCCGAAATACCGGGCAAAAACCTCTTTCCCCCGAGCATCCCGGTAAATCTCGGTCTAAATGTACATGGAATACAGGTAAACCCAAAAAGAAGACAACTTACATTTCTCAGGTAGCTTTCTGAGTACGAAAAGTCTTTCCTGAGTTGCCTATTTTTGAACGATTTAGTCAAATTGAACAACAATCCTCCATTCTCCTTCATTTTGAGGATGGGTGGAGGTAGCATGGCTGGATCGTTCAGGAACTCATCCCACGTATAATTCTCTCGAACTATCGCCAGTCCATCAGTGGAGCATGCTTTAGGCCTCATTCCAGCTACTGGGTGAACTGGCTGGATCAGGGAAAGTGATAGGAGTGATGTAGATTGGCTTAGTTTGGGTCGCGCTGGGGGTTCTGGCATTTCCAGTAGAAACTCCATGAGGGTACATGACACTGCGTCCTCCTCTTCTTCTCCTTCTGGTATTGTGAGGGACACCTCGCTACCACAGAGAGATGACTTGGTACTGGCAGTTGAACTCCGTCCCTACACTCCTAGTAGACCTGTTACCAGAACGAAGAGGCCGCAGGAGCTGCTCCATTAGCCCTGGGGTGGATGGTTTGGTGAGGTCTGGATCTGATAATATCTCCATCAAGGTGAAACTACCATCCGAACCTAAACTTGGGCTTTTTATTGTTTCCAGTTGGTTACGTGATGACTTGTGGTCCCTCATTCTCCCCTTCTTCTGACCAACTTTCCGTTTCCCTCGACTATCAGACATGACGGAGGATGTTTCGGACCCCGTAACGGACCCCGGACCTTGAATGGAACCTGCTGAGCTGGTCCGGGTAGAAGAAGGGGGCGAGTAGTACGTCTCACTTAGAAAGTCCCCTAAACTCAACATTTCATCCTCTTCCTCTTCTTCTACTAGCCCGTTATAACCACTGTCATCTGTTTTTCTACAGCAGTCGTGTGATGAGAACCGGTCATCCTCTGTAGTCGATACTGAGATGTCGTCATCCCGGCTGATGTCATCACGAGATGAACTGGCGAAGGTGATATCATCAAACAGTAGGTCAGACGAGCCGGATAGGAACTCAAAGAGGGTGAGTTTCTCGTTGTCTTGGGGACGGGGAAGTAGGGAGCAACGGGAATCACGTCTTTTGAACTCACTGTATATTGAATACGTATCATAATCAGGCTGTTTTCTCCGGGCCAGGGTAGGTGGATCGTAGTTTAGTGACAGAAGGAACTCGTTAACGTCATAGAGATCCTCAGATATTGTGTTGCACGATGTTGACTCTGGGATGATGGTACAGGTTGATGACTCCAGGAGGAAGGAATCTTTTGCTGAATCAGAGGGGCTGAGGTTGTTACTGACGTCATCGCTCAACTTGAAGGTTCCTTTCTCTCGGACAAGGGTAGGAGCGTCGTAGTTTAGGGATAGGAGGAACTCATTCACGTTATATAAATCATCCATATTATACTTGGGGATGGGAGTGGTTTTAGATGAAATGAAAAGGTTGATTTCCATATGGCACAAGCTGGGCACAAGACCGATATTTTGATGCTACTACTAGGAGAATGACATAACTTTATAAAATAAAAGAGCTGTCATAACGTTATAAAATAAATAAATTGTCAACTGTTTTGGGCGTTCTCTCAAAGAATTTAAGCTAATAGATAGTTTTATTTTTGCTGCCAAATAAGGTGGCACTTTAGGTTTTTTGACTTTTGTAATTACAGTACTAAAGAGAATGAGTTATATTGTTATCTTGGGGTGCGGTGACTGGTGAGAGAGGTTGGATTAAAGAAATAAAATTGCCACTGAGCTGCCAGACTAAGACATGACTTGAAAAATAGAACATGCTAATCAAGAGATTATAATGCTAATCAAGAGATTCTAAGAGGAAGAACATGTAATTATCTAAAACTCCAAGAACTTGTAATTATCATGGTGGGGTACTACCCCCCTAACTACAGCTTATGACAACTGCTAGGATCCCTCTCTCTCTGCTCAGTTGGCGAGACGGTTTATATTGGAGGGTTTCTACCCCCGAAACTAAACAAGTTAGTGATGGAGACAGTAGTTTTACATGTAATATGCAATGATGAAAGACGTATGTCACCAAGGATCGAGACAGTATATAGTATATAGTATATATAGGTAGAAGGAAAGGAGGCAACACACATAACATATTTAGAGCAATAGAGCGAGACCTTCAAGTACGGGTACATAAGTTATATCAACACTCTGTTTACACTATTTTGGACTGAAAGCACTAAATTCCATCTACTCGGGCAGCTGCTGCACTTGTAAGTGCCAGCTTTACTTTCGTGACTAAGTGATGCATTGCTTTGTATCAGCACTATAACAGCTGTTGCCCAAAGAGATTAATGGGTCGTGAGTGGTCTTATGATCCTCGACACCGCACCAAATAGAGTCATAATATGTGTGTTAAAATAACGGATTAAACAAAAGAAGCGGTATTAGGAAATAGTATGGGAGAGAGAGAGAGAGAGAGAGAGAGAGGAGAGAGAGAGAGAGAGAGAGATAGCGAAACGAGGAGAGATAGACGAATATCGCTCTACGCTCGCCCGCGAGCGATCGCTCGTAGCTCTCTCTCTCTCTTCTCTCCGCTCGCTCCCTCGCTCCTCTCGCTCGCGCTTCGCTCCTCGGAGAATCCAGGAACCCTTTTTATCTAAGAGAATCTCAAGCGAAGAAGGCATTGCGAAACATAAAATATGGGCCAATACAAAGGATGTACCTCGAGAAAGTCCTAACTTTTAATGAAAATGCACCTTTCCTCTGTGTTTTTCTTGGAAATCTAAGATCAAAGACGGTGCTATCTGTTAATGATGCGAGACTCTTACTCAATACTGTATAATATATTGCTTCCTCGGATAGGCAAGCTGATATACATAGAGGACAGGAGATTATAAGCTCATGCTCATACGAGCAAGTATTAAAGCTGTCATTTCGTGGCACATTCCTGAGAAAAACGAGCCGCTAAAACCACTTATACATGTTCAGAAAAGTTAGAGACAACCTAGTAAAATTAAATTACTACCAGAAAAGTTAAATGAACACATAATATAAAGTGAGCTGTCTGACTCATAATACCGCTAGCAGCTGAGATCAAAGTAATGTGTGTCATGGTAATGTAGAAAGTGCATTACAGCCGGCAAGACTAGGGCTTCACCGTGTGCTGGTCGTCCACACAATCTCAGAGAGATTAACAGATAGAGGGTGAGAGAGAGAGGGAAGCAACAGAGAACGTGTTCGAGATCATGAATGAATTGTTGAACTCTCAGGGATACCATAACAGCAGGGTGATTAAGCAGTGGAGAGAGAGAGAGACTCTGAGACGAAATAAGGGAGACAGAGAACGAGATTTAAGAAGAGATAGAATGAGGTGCTGAGGGCGAGAGAAAGGGAAGAGAGAGAGAGAGAGAGAGAGAGAGAGAGAGAGAGAGAGAGAGAGAGAGAGAGAGAGAGAGAAAGATAGGAGAGAAAAAAGAGAGAGAGAGAGAGAGAGAGAGAGAGAGAGAGAGAGAGAGAGAGAGAGAGAGAGAGAGAGAGAGAGGGAGAGAGAGAGATGAAGAGAGAGGGGAGAGAGAGATGGATATCAAAGGGCCAACTTGAACAAGATGATCTGCTAACTATCGTGTGCATGTGTTATAAACCATCAGCTGGCGATTTGCAAAGCTAGTTTGAGAAGGGATAACTGTTTAGTATAGCGAGAGAGCGAGGTATCGAGGAACTAACTTACTGAGTACTGACAACATAACCGTTATATTTTAAAGTCAGGATCAGAGAAGAAGAGGAAAGCAAATCACCCCCTGTTATTATAGCTGCAGTATTGGACCATATATCACCTCTGGGATAAATTACTCCAAAGTCAGTAAAGCACAATAGTTAAATTGGCTCTTATAGTCCGTCAAAGGAGGGCGAGACGAGAGATATTTCACATTAGTCTAACCTTGATATATTATTGAAGATATAAAAGGTGGTTTGATATGCAATAGTTTAAGCAGTTCTGATAACTGAGCATATCCTAACAGATGCAATATTTGATGATGCCAAATGATAAAATATCAATATCGTAATCAGTAATAAATAATAATATTTCAAAATCATTCGTCCCGGAAAAAATGTATTTACTGTCACAAATATTTTAAACCAATAAGAATGCATTTGCCATGTAGACCACCAATATAGAGATTTCTATGAATGTCATAGGTACAGGCAGTAGGAAATGTAATGGTTTTGAAATCAATCAAGAGGAGGACAATCAATCAATCTTGTCAGATCAATAAAGGCACTCAGAGTCAGAACTCCTACTATGAAGAACTGAAGAAAGTTTGACACAATAAACACATGAAATCTGGAACTCTGAGCTACGTGACTTAGGAAACTCCCCCTCTCTCACTATCTTTCTCACTCTCTCTCTCACTATCTCTCTCTCACACTCACTATCTCTCTCTCTCTCTCTCTCTCTCTCTCTCTCTCTCTCTCTCTCTCCCCCCCTCTCTCTCTCTCTCTCTCTCTCTCTCTCTCTCTCTCTCTCTCTCTCTCTCTCTCCCTCTCCCTCTCTCTCTCTCTCTCTCTCTCTCTTTCTCTCTCTCTACCTTTCTCTCTATATCTCCCACATTACGGTATCACTGCGATTGTTTCCTTTTAACATGTTAGCCAGCAACTTGGGTCCTGCAACAACATCTCTGCAGGCTGTACGGCAGCTTCTCTCCCTATATGAACTGTTAGTGTTCCCTCTGTGTGTGTGTCAGTTTACCCCGTCAGATAGTTCCACTTTCAAGGTGTTTCTTTTCTAACTTCCTTCGTCACGTTTCAATCTCTCTCTCTCTCTCTCACTCTCTTTCTGCCTCTATCTCTGCCTCTATCTCTCTCTTCTATTGCATGGTTTCCACTCTTTTTCTCTCACCTTTTGCTCAGCTCTATTTCATCTCCACTTCATGCACTCCTCCTCCTCCATCCACAGTGTGGATTCCACGCCCAGTGACAATCAAAAGTGACGAAACCTTCATACTCTCTCACCCTATCATTCTCTCCTTCTCTTTCTTTATCTCTCTTTATTTCTCTCTGTCTCTCTCTCTGCGTCTCTCTTGGACCTCGTGCCGACAGCATCTTAGGATTGTTGATAATAGAAAGGCAGTACACGTGCATGTGTATGGTAGTACTGTATGACGTAATGGTACATGTGTCTTTTAGTACGTGGGGCTTCAGTCAGGATGATCTCTTTGACAGTTGCCACGAGACTAGGGGAACCTTAAAGCAACAAATACAGTTCATTATACAACAACTGGACATTGACTATGAGACCCCTGGTGATTCAAGATGGATCATTAATTTAGAATTCTGAAATCGTTTGGGATCAAAATTAATGAGAGTATAGGGCCATACACTATGAGCTGATCCGAGCTCTTTGAGAAATGCAAATGAACCCAGAGGTCAAAATACAAGTACGCTTAAGTCTGAGACGACAACGAGGGGAAATCTCATATTCAAACTACTTATAATTTCATTATGGCGACCTTATTTGGGTATAATATAGAGAACTAGCCTAATTGTGAGTAGTTAATGTAGTTAGAGGGTGTATTACGTTGAATACTTCCGTTCTCCGGAAAAGAGAATCTTTTAAAACTTTCCCACATAATAATATATGGGGGAGTATAAACTGGAAATAACAGAAACTTCAGCTAAATTTGGAGATAACGACCACCAGCAGAGTTAAAATCCCCTCAGCTAGCACTATCTAACTTCATAAAATCACCCATGTACTCTTCCTTATCATGTATCAGATACAGTGGTTAAAGTGACATACACAGATCACGCAACATAACTTCCCTATCTCACCTACTATGTACTTCATACCCATATCTTCCTTATACTCATCCTTTACACCTACCTCACCTACCTCACTCCCCTAACTCCCCTACCTCACACCGCTGAATGTTGTACTGAAGGATGTTGCACCAATAGGTCCGCTCCTCACTTGTCTCAGCTGATAGTAGGTAGAGTCGGTTCTTGGTAGATAACTCAAACACAAACTTATGGTTCTTATCTTTACTGGTCTAGTGGAGAGGGGAGACATATATATTGAATCTGAGGTGTAAGAAGAGATTATAATTTTGAAATCTTTTTAATTTTATAACACTCACAACAACCATGTTGACTTCCTTCAGCTTTGATAAGGTCATACAACTCAAACTCTCAGCTCCCTGAAATACACAGAGGGGTGTTTGAGTAGTTAAAATGAATAAATGGAATAAACCAGAGTAATAACAAACTTGATGTAACGCGGTTTCGTTTTTTGATCGTTGTCACATATACATATATTGGCTTGGATCAGCTATTGTACTGTTTATGCTGTTGAATTATCTCGGTGTCTTGTACATATTAGCATATATAAGCAGGTATAGGTACTCAGTACATAGATTGGTGTCACGTACCGGCTTATTCGATGTGTAGTATGCGAATTTCCCATCCGCAAAGACAAACCATCTCTTTCTCCAGCCTCGATTATTCTTCAAACTGAAACAAACCCAGGGTTTAAAAGCAGCAAAGTAGTCTTCCTTAAGGGTACGCTAACCAAAATTTTTTTTCGAGTGCAGGGAAATCTCTCACCGTAGGGTTGTAGGCCATGCCAAGGAGACCTCAAATATGCAATTTGAGCTCTCAAGTCGAATTCATATTTTTGCTACAGCTGCTTGAAAAATGAACTGAAAATAAGTTTTTGGCATCTTAAAAATACATTTGTAAAGATAGGATCATAAAAATTTGTGGATTTGAAGAGGACAAAGAGTTGAATAACCACAAAAAATTTTTTTGCAATCCGAGCTGATTTCCGGTCCTGAGATGGATTTCTTTTTTTCCACTTTAACGCCCTATTTGGCAAAGTTCCGAAAACATGTGAAAGCTGTAAATTGGTCAAAAGTTGCGTCTAACGATTCTCTATCTGGCCATAAATTTTGGGCGTGTCCTTATTTGAGATAAGCTGTACAGAGTTTTTTTTGTGAAAGCCGTCATTTCAGAAATAAATAAATTCCCTGTATCTCAAAAACGGCTGATCGTAGAGACCTGAGACTATGCTTAAACGATTCAGAAGGTCCGATTTTGGGGGGGTCTTCTGAGAGACATTTTGCTCCTACTTCAACCGTTTTTGCTGTAATTGCGAAAAACAAAAACCCATCTTCGCCATCGTGGATTTTTTGTGATTTTGTTTTTGGTGATTATAGGGACCCATATGGACCAAATAGTGAACGAATTAGCTTGTTACACACTTTTCCATAGTTTCGGTCCTTTCTTAGCTAAAATTCCCTAATTACAGGATATTGGAGTTTAGCTTTTGCCCTTTTCATAGAATTTGTTTTTCGCAATTACAGCAAAAACGGTTGAAGTAGGAGCAAAATGTCTCTCAGAAGACCCCCCCAAAATCGGACCTTCTGAATCGTTTAAGCATAGTCTCAGGTCTCTACGATCAGCCGTTTTTGAGATACTGGGAATTTATTTATTTCTGAAATGACGGCTTTCACAAAAAAAACTCTGTACAGCTTATCTCAAATAAGGACGCGCCCAAAATTTATGGCCATATAGAGAATCGTTAGACGCAACTTTTGACCAATTTACAGCTTTCACATATTTTCGGAACTTGGCCAAATATGGCGTTAAAGTAAAAAAAAAGAAATCCATCTCAGGACCGGAAATCAGCTCGGATTTCAAAAAAATTTTTTGTGGCTACTCACCTCTTTGTCCTCTTCAAATCCACAAATTTTTATGATCCTATCTTTACAAATGTATTTTTAAGATGCCAAAAACTTATTTTCAGTTCATTTTTCAAGCAGCTGTAGCAAAAATATGAATTCGACTTGAAAGCTCAAATTGCATATTTGAGGTCTCCTTGGCATGGCCTACAACCCTACGGTGAGAGATTTCCCTGCACTGGGGGGTCGGCCGATATTGGCCTTGAATATAAATAGTGGTACACACACTTACAATGTCAATAATAAATTAAACAAACGGGGTCAATAAATTATATAAATAAAAGATTTAGTCTATTTGGTAGATACTGTCATCCCGACCGCTGCTGCCTTCTGCCCTCAGTCGTCCGCGGTGCCCCCTGATGGAAATGGTGACGGAGCGGACCATGGCAAATGACAACCTTAGCCTCAGGTACCGGATACACTGATCGTATGAATATCCTGTTTTAGTCGCCTTCTTCTCAGCCAATTGTTTCAAAGTCTTATTAAATTCCCTTCCAAGGCCCCCTGTAGTTGACATGACCAGTGGTGTGAATGTTGACTTTTCCACCTCTAGGACACGGTGGAGGTAGGATGTTTTCTTCTCTCTCTCGTGTTTTTCATATGTTTTGGCGATGGTCTGGTTTGAGTTGGACGATATCCTTGGATTGAAAATCCTTACATCGAAATAGATATTGTCCATATCCGACCAAAAGCCGCGACTACTGATGTCAAGTCTGGCGCCATCGGCTGTTATAGTGCCAGCCGGAAGATTCACCCCTCTAACATTTAGGAGATGGGGTTCGATCTTAGTGTCGACACATACTTTATTCAGTTCGTGGCCAATGAAATCTCTCACGTTGTTGTGTCGGAAACATACAAAACCTCCGAGTTTACAGGATATGAGGTGATCGATGGTGTTTTCTTCCCCACATGCACAATGCTGAGGTAAGGCCTGTCCGACGAGAGGCAGGTTATAACGGGCTGACATGGCGTCGTGCCACTCCTGTCTGTTGAGGGTGAAGTTCAAAGATTGGAGAGGGAGACATGTTAACCAGGATGAGGCCCCCTTTTCCATGAGTAGGTCCAGGTTTCTGATTTCAGCTGTAGTCATCATGTTTTTGATCTCGTCGATTTTCTTCTGATGAATATCGTTCTTGGTTCGGTGGATGAGGGTTTTCTTCTCTGCTCGTTCCTTTTGGTTGATTTTGAATGTTTCCTGTTGAGCTAGGACTGCAACTGAGAGCTCTTCAGTAACAAACTTTGAGAAACTGTAGTCTGAGTCTGATGATATTTGAGGGTTGTCTACTCCTAGTCCTCCGAATCTTACAGGGAGGGCTGCAATCAATCTCAAGGTTTCATTTACAACTGGCTGACCGGTTATCGCCGGGAGGAGCTTCTGATGAATTTTCTCCTCAATAGTGCCTAGTTGGTCCGAAATCCCAGGAGTGGTTCTCATGAGATAGCTCCAACGTTTTGATAGTCCGATGTTGTATGCAGTGTATGCAAGCTGAGGTTCGTTCAGGGCAATATCACAAATCTGATCAATTTCACTCTCCCATTTCGCAACTTCGTTCCTCACAAACTCTGCCTGACCTTCCTCCGTACCAATGTATGAACCCAGGTAACGCTGGCCCTGAGAAGTGATGTTTACATCAGGGAACATGGATCGAGCAGCTTCTTCAAATTCTGGTTTCACAATCAGCCAGGATTTCCCTGGATTTGGGAGATAGCCATAACCAGGTCCATCTTGTTTAACTTTCTCCCACCAGGTTTTTACAGTACTGAGAGTGCCCCCGCCAAGGCCGTCGTCTGCGTAAAAGATTTGAGTCAATTTAGAGTCCTTATCCTCAACAGACCGTATAAGCGGCATTAGGCAGCAAGCGTACATATGCATAGCAGCAGTATCTCCCTGGGTTGTCCCTTCAGACGACTTCAAAACTTCATTGTTCTCGCCATCGCATAAAAATAAGTTCGCGGTTAGTCCATATGTATTTTGTAAATAAATCTTAAATTCAGGGCAAGTGTATTTAACGTTGTTTAAGGCAGCAATTCGATTTAGGGAGTTGAAAGCATTACTCGCATCAATTAACAATAAACATTCAGTACTCTCAAGATCAAACAAGTCTCTAGCAGCGTGAACAGCAGCTTCAACGCCGCCTTCCAACCCTGCACACAGCTGGACGGGTGCAGTACACTCTATCAGGTCTGGTTTGAGAGCTTGGGTAATGACTTTTCCAGCCAGTCTCCTCAGAACTTCCCCTATTCCAATGGGCCTGATACCTGTTGGCCGTTTGCTCAGTGGAACCAAGCGAGATGCAACATAGGCTGATAAAAGTTTTGGATCTGTAGGTTCTGTTGCTAGTTTGAAGGCAAAGGTGGCAATAGCCTGCGCTAGCTCGGAAGATGCAGGACTGAGTTTTTTGGATAGCAGCATATGCTTCCATAGATCGGAGTCAGCCCCTGATGGTCCTCCTGATCCGGATAACATTTTCGCTGCCTTGGTTACTGCCCCAGCTGATATCTCAGAGAACATGCAATGTGTATTCGGGAGTGCTGGTCCTTGAAGAAGGGATGATGTCTCTGAACTAGGTGGGTGTTTTCTTGATCAGTTCACCCACGACTTCCGGTGTGATAGGAACCGGTGCGACATCACTGTCCCGTATCGCTCTCAGTGCTTGACTCACTTTTCCACGTAGCATGAGTCTCGTAAATGATTTCAGGGCGTTTCTCGACTTGTCATCCTTGCTGGGTAGTCTGCTTTGGATTACACGCCCTTCTCGCAATAATAAATCAAAGTCTCCGTTCCGAAAAATCGTCAGCCTTCTCTCGATTGCAGCAATGTGATCTCGGGACTTGCTGTTTGCAGAAGGTTTCTGCAGAACGAGAGGGAAGAGAATCATGAGGAGCATAATAGCATATGTCTTACTCCCTCCGTTGTTGTTGAAGGAATTCAAAATATTGGCTGCTTCATGCACAAAGTCTTTTCCAGCCTTTCCAGAGGGAACCATAACGAGGTTTTGCCTCCAAAAAACTACCTCATTGTAAGCACGACATACATCTCGATGAAAGTCAGATTCGTAGTGCTCGTCTGGGTCATTAGTTTCTGGCGTTATTGAAGCGATGTGGTCCTCTAGTAGTTTGACTAGTTTAGCTTTGTTGGTGTTGGATTTGAAGGGGACTCCATAATCCCGCAGCTCCTTTTTGATATCTTCTGCTGTCCGTTTTTTCATCACGCATAACCTCAAATTAATTTCACTTGAAAAAAATTTTTGGTTAGCGTACCCTTAATATTCCAATAATAGAATGGATAACATCACGTCTTAGCTGTTTGGAAAATGGATCAGTGTGAATTGGATCTGTGTGCATCTGCGCGCGTCACAATTTGCTTCCTACAACGCGGGAGAATATGGCGCGAGAATCATTGTTCGTCTTGCATCGCGCGTTACGCAAAGCGAATTGTTCAAAATTTGAATTTTGTGGTGGATTTTATTTGACCTGTGTGGTAAGATCTTGACTTTTGAATAATGAATTTTGCAAAAGAACTCCAAGAGAGAATCAGATTGAAAAAGCGGTGAAGCGAAAATATTAGCGGGGGTAAAATGAATAAAGAAGATGCCGAAAAATGCTACGCACAAGCAGATGTGTATCACACTGCAGTACACAATCACACACACGCCACACAACACGCCACACACAGAAGAGGGCTAGTAAGAATGCTTCACTGATTACAACACTCCTTACAATGAGTCCCTCTCTTTTTCCTTTTCTTTTGGTTTCGGTTCGTTTATTGAATGGGTGTATCTGTGAAATCGGGCAAATAAAACCTATAGCTCAAAAACAAAGATAAACTAAAGCCCATTTTTTTTCAACTGTTCACCCAAAAACTGAAATTTAATAAAAATTAGAATTTGGGTGGCGCACTCTACACGTTAACATGTGATAAACGCGCAAAACAATTCCGCGCGACTTTGGGGGGTGAACAGTTGAAAAAAAAGGAGTATATTTCTTCTCAGATGTCTGTTCTCTTTTGTGTGAACTTACCCTCCTTGTTTCCACAGCCATCCAGATTTGTTGTCCCATTTCTTTTCCAGTTGCTGCTTCCTCTCTGTCTCCGTCATCAGACGTACCTTCTGTGAGGGATATACTGTGATAGAGAGAGAAGGGGGGGGTAATCATGGTGACAAATGGTGACAAATGGTGACATATGGTGACAAATGGTGATGGTGACATGGCCAAAATTTTGAGATGAGTCACCATTTGTCACCATTCTCTCTGGAGCTTCCTACAGGCATAATATGATGTTATGGGACATAATATGATGTTATGGGACACTGGGGGACACTTCTACCAAGTTTCAAGTTGATTGGATGTAATTAAGGGGGTCACAGGTGGTTAATTGCGCTTTTATGTGTTGTGCGAGGGAGGTACACCCTCAACGTGACTTTTGGGAAGTTTTAGTGGTCCAAAACACTACTAGCCGATCCGGAATGGCCATGTTAACAACTTATGAACAAATATATCGGTCTAAGGAAATTAATAAATTTTATCAAATTTCTTTAAAATTTTTTAAGAAATTCTGCCGAAATCCGCATATTCCGTCAAAATATGGTGACAAATGGAGACAAATGGTGACAAATGGAGACGAATGGTGACAAATGGTGACAAATGGTGATGGTGACATACCCTAAATGGACAGATGAGTCACCATTTATCACCATTTGTCACCATTTGTCACCATGATTACCCCCCCGAGAGAAGAAGGGGGAGCGGAGGAAGAGAGGGGTTAAGAAGGTAGAGATTAGTACCGTGATGTGGCTTTAAAGAACTGAACCTACTAAGTACTAAGTACTAAGTGAGCAACATGTTGTAAGAACACATACTGACGTCATTAGTGTGTCCTTTGTTGCAGTACCTGTCTTGTAATCGGTTGTCTGTAGTCGGTCATCGGAGATAGAGATTTGGTCAGTGCTGCTTTTCGCTGCTGCAGGTGAATCAGTTAGGTTTGGGTTTTGTGATCACTCTGTCTCTCTCTGTGTCTCTTTGTTTGTCTCAATTTGTGTCTGTTTCATCAGTGTCTTCTTTTGTGTTTGTCTAGTTGTGGTTCAGGATGTTTGTGGTGGTGGGGGGGGGGGGGGAGGGGGGAATATTCCACAAAAACTTAGGATATGCACAGGATAATGATGAATAAATAGTGAGGGAGAGTGAGGGAGAGCTGAGAGATAGAGATGTAGAGAGAAAGAACATATGCTAGGCGAGAGAGAACAGGGCATACTATGATTTCTGATTGCTGTGACGCGTGTAAGACATATATTATATCTACTTCCATTCAAGTAGCTCTGTCTAAGGGAGAGAGTGAAAAGAAATGAAAAATATTGTGGTCAAACAGTGGTCAATAGTGAAAGAAGGTGGACAATTGTAGTAAGTGTGAAATGTGAGAAAATAGAGAATAAGAGGGAGAGAAAGAGAAGGGAAAGTGTAGATTATTAGTGAGTGTGTATGTGTAAGGATTATGCACGAATTAGTTAAGACATTCGGCTGGCGCTGCAGAGATGCTGTGTAAAGTGTTTTGGAAGGAAATCAAAAGTTGCACTAGGTGAATGTGACTGAATACTCCGGGACAAATAATAAAAAGTAAGACAAAGATGGAGATAGATAGAGAGGGGATAGAAGGTAGAAAAAGGGGAACAAACTAGCAGACGAAGCGAGGCGAATATATAATAACTAGGGTGACAGGTGAGTGCTCCCCCTGTACTGACAAACGACTGACAGGTGACAGCCTAGCCTCAGTTCCTTTCAAAAGAATGGCACCAGTCCAAAACTTTGTATATCATTTGATAAACCTTCAATTGATCAATACGATCACCAAAACACAATGGATACTGAGTGTCGGTGTGTCAGTGAGTAGAAACCTGACAAACGTCTCAAATCTCCCTGACAAACATTGCTACACACAGCAGCTGATTAGAAATAGTCAGATGTCTAACCAGTCAAGTACTGTATTATTTACATGAACACCATTTACATTCCACAGCAACAACATATAATTTGCTGAAGCTGGACACCAGTCTGCAGTCACTTATCCAATATCTATAGACCCCTAACTCTCAAAAACTCCGTTTTCCAAATTTCAGTTATCGTACGAACACCAGCTGAGGGGCTCAAATTACATTAAAAACCCTGAATGACAGCGTTTCTTTTTCTCCCTCTAAAAAACTCCAGTGTACTCTCCATTTGCCAACTTTGTGACACTATCACACACGCACACACATACACACTCTCTCCCCTTCCCTGGTACCCTGGTGCAGCAGGGAGGATGGTAGAAGGTGTTGACAGGGGGGTCAGGGAGAGAGAGAGAGAGAGAGAGAGAGAGAGAGAGAGAGAGAGAGAGAGAGAGAGGGAGAGAGTGGATCACATACTATATTACTAGCGACACCAGACTGACAAACAAACTTTAAACGCACAAAAGAACTGACAGCAATTTGGTAACGGAACAGACAAACCAAATTACTGAATAATTCTCTGCACCACCCCCACATACAAAATAAACCACCCCAACATACAAAGTACAAACATACAAATCTAAGGTAGGACACCGATAAACACAGACCAACTACAAATTGGGTACAAATATCCCACTACTACGTACCCGTGCCTCTTGGTCTGGTAGTGGTGTATCTGGTAGGGGTAGACTCAACGTTACCAAAGGTTGACGTTCTGGAGACCTGAGAGAGAGAGGGAGAGAGAGATATGGTGAGTGAGGGATCAGAGATCTAGAGAGATAGAGGGGTGAATACTATTACGACAAATCAGAATAATATGTCGTTTCATTTACATTCATTCCTTCGAAAACTCAAATTTCTCTCTCACTCTCTCAACCTCTATCTTCCCAGTCTTAAAAATGCATTAGTGACAATAATACACGAAATATGTAATTAAGATATTAGAGATAGATCAGATAAATTTCTTTAAGAAATATAGGGCACTATCAACTATATAACACATACCAAGGATCAGTATCGCAGAACTAAATATATCTTATGACAGGAATTTGAGAACCCATATACTCAGATCGAACCCCTCCATGAAACTACTATACTGTATGAGCTGCATCAACTACCCGTTCTATGTAACTACTATACTGCATGAGCTGCATCAACTACCCGTTCTATGTAACTACTGCTGTATGAGCTGCATCAACTACCCGTTCTATGTAACTACTATACTGCATGAGCTGCATCAACTACCCGTTCTATGAAACTACTGCTGCATGAGCTACATCAACTACCCGTTCTATGTAACTACTATACTGTATGAGCTGCATCAACTACCCGTTCTATGAAACTACTGCTGCATGAGCTACATCAACTACCCGTTCTATGTAACTACTATACTGTATGAGCTACATCAACTACTCGTTCTATGAAACTACTGCTGCATGAGCTACATCAACTACCCGTTCTATGAAACTACTATACTGTATGAGCTGCATCAACTACCCGTTCTATGAAACTACTGCTGCATGAGCTGCATCAACTACCCGTTCTATGAAACTACTGCTACATGAGCTGCATCAACTACCCGTTCTATGTAACTACTATACTGCATGAGCTGCATCAACTACCCGTTCTATGTAACTACTGCTGCATGAGCTACATCAACTACCCGTTCTATGTAACTACTGCTGCATGAGCTGCATCAACTACCCGTTCTATGTAACTACTGCTGCATCAACTACCCGTTCTATGAAACTACTGCTGCATGAGCTGCATCAACTACCCGTTCTATGTAACTACTGCTGCATCAACTACCCGTTCTATGAAACTACTGCTGCATGAGCTACATCAACTACCCGTTCTATGAAACTACTGCTGCATGAGCTACATCAACTACCCGTTCTATGCAACTACTGCTGCATGAGCTGCATCAACTACCCGTTCTATGAAACTACTATACTGCATGAGCTGCATCAACTACCCGTTCTATGTAACTACTATACTGTATGAGCTGCATCAACTACCCGTTCTATGAAACTACTATACTGCATGAGCTACATCAACTACCCGTTCTATGAAACTACTATACTGTATGAGCTGCATCAACTACCCGTTCTATGTAACTAATGCTACATGAGCTGCATCAACTACCCCCCTCCATGAAACTACTGCTGCATGAGCTACATCAACTACCCGTTCTATGTAACTACTGCTGTATGAGCTGCATCAACTACCCGTTCTATGTAACTACTGCTGCATCAACTACCCGTTCTATGAAACTACTATACTGCATGAGCTGCATCAACTACCCGTTCTATGTAACTACTATACTGCATGAGCTGCATCAACTACCCGTTCTATGAAACTACTGCTGCATGAGCTACATCAACTACCCCCCTCCATGAAACTACTATACTGCATGAGCTACATCAACTACCCGTTCTATGAAACTACTATACTGTATGAGCTGCATCAACTACCCGTTCTATGTAACTACTGCTGCATGAGCTACATCAACTACTCGTTCTATGAAACTACTATACTGTATGAGCTACATCAACTACCCGTTCTATGTAACTACTGCTACATGAGCTGCATCAACTACCCCCCTCCATGAAACTACTGCTGCATGAGCTGCATCAACTACCCGTTCTATGAAACTACTGCTGCATGAGCTACATCAACTACTCGTTCTATGAAACTACTAGACTGTATGAGCTTACATCACTACCCCGTTCTATGTAAACTACTAGACTGTAATGAGACTAGGCATCAACTACCGCGTATTCTATGTAAACTACATAGCTGGATGAGCTGCATCACTACCCGTTCTATGTAACTACTAGCTGTATGAGCTAGCATCAACTACCCGTTCTATGTAACCTACTTGCTGCTATGAGCTACAATGAAACTAACCCTTCTATGAAACGACTAGACTGTATGAGCTGGCATCAAAACTACCCGTTCTAATGTAACTACTGGATAATGTATGACTAGCATCAACTACAGCGTTCTTTTAACTACTCTGCATGAGCTACATCAACTACCCGTTTCTATAAACTACTATACTGTATGCTCATCAACTACCTTCTATAAAAACTACTTGCATGAGCACCCAACTACCCGTTCTATTAACTACCTATGGGGCACAACTCCCCTTTTCATGAAACTACTCTGCGGGCACAAAAAACTCCCCCTTTTTTATTTAACTAGCTGCATACTCCCCAAAACTACCTTTTATAGAACACTACTTTAAAACTCATCAAACCCTTTTATGAATACTGCTATGAGCTCTAACTACCCGTTCTAAACTACTTTTATAGCTAATAACTACCCTTCTAACTAGCTGATGAGCTGCATCAACTACCGTTCTATGAACTAACTGCTGTATGAGCTACATAACTACCCGTTCTAGTGAAACTACTATACTGCACTACGCTGCTATCAACTACCCGTTCTATATAAGACTACTGTGTAATACTACCTTCAAATAACCTGTCTATGAACTACTACTACTACTGAGCTGCATCATACCGTCTATGTAATCAACTGCCATGGCTCATAACTACCTGTGCATGACTCAACTAGCTTCTATGCTCATCAACTACTCCGTCTATGACACTCTATATGACTACTGCATCAACTACCCTTCTATGAACTACTATACTGAATGAGCTCATCAACTACCCTAGTTCTATGAACCCTACTCTATGATACTCTCAACTACCGTTCTATAACTACGCTTACATGAACTACTGCATGCATACACCTTACTACCCGTATACTACTACGTAGCTCATCAACTACCCGTTCTATGTAACTACTAGACTGTATGAGCTTACATCACTACCCGTTCTATGTAATCTACTGCTGCAATGAGCTACATCAACCTACCCGTTCTATGTAAACTACTGGGGCTGTATGAGCTGGCATCAATACCCGTTTCTATGAAACTACTAGATGTATGAGCTGCATTCAACTACCGCGTTCTATGAAACTACTAGCGTGATGAGCTGCATCAACTACCCTTCTAAATTGGAAAAAAACTACTGCTACATGAGCTACATCAACTACCCGTTCTATGTAACTACTGCTACATGAGCTGCATCAACTACTCGTTCTATGAAACTACTGCTGCATGAGCTACATCAACTACCCGTTCTATGAAACTACTGCTGCATGAGCTACATCAACTACCCGTTCTATGAAACTACTGCTGCATGAGCTGCATCAACTACCCGTTCTATGAAACTACTATACTGTATGAGCTGCATCAACTACTCGTTCTATGTAACTACTGCTACATGAGCTACATCAACTACCCGTTCTATGAAACTACTATACTGCATGAGCTGCATCAACTACCCGTTCTATGTAACTACTGCTACATGAGCTACATCAACTACCCGTTCTATGAAACTACTATACTGTATGAGCTACATCAACTACCCGTTCTATGAAACTACTGCTGCATGAGCTACATCAACTACCCGTTCTATGAAACTACTGCTGCATGAGCTACATCAACTACCCGTTCTATGAAACTACTATACTGTATGAGCTGCATCAACTACCCGTTCTATGTAACTACTGCTGCATGAGCTACATCAACTACCGTTCTATGAAACTACTATACTGCATGAGCTGCATCAACTACCCGTTCTATGAAACTACTGCTGCATTGAGCTACATCAACTACCGTTCTATGAAACTACTCTACTGTATGAGCTACATCAACTACCCGTTCTATGGAAACTTACTACTGTATGAGGCTACATCAACTACCCGTTGCTATGAAACTACTGCTGCATGAGCTACATCAACTACCCGTTCTATGAAACTACTATACTTGTATGCGCTGCATCAACTACCGTTCTATGAAACTACTGCTGCATGAGCTGCATCAACTACCCGTTCTATGAAACTACTGCTGTATGAGCTGCATCAACTACCCGTTCTATGAAACTACTATACTGTATGAGCTACATCAACTACCCGTTCTATGAAACTACTATACTGCATGAGCTGCATCAACTACCCGTTCTATGTAACTACTGCTACATGAGCTGCATCAACTACCCGTTCTATGAAACTACTATACTGCATGAGCTACATCAACTACCCGTTCTATGTAACTACTGCTGCATGAGCTGCATCAACTACCCGTTCTATGTAACTACTATACTGTATGAGCTGCATCAACTACCCGTTCTATGAAACTACTATACTGTATGAGCTACATCAACTACCCGTTCTATGAAACTACTGCTGTATGAGCTACATCAACTACACGTTCTATGAAACTACTATACTGTATGAGCTGCATCAACTACCCGTTCTATGTAAACTACTGCTACATGAGCTACATCAACTACCCGTTCTATGTAACTACTGCTGCATGAGCTGCATCAACTACCCGTTCTATGAAACTACTATACTGTATGAGCTGCATCAACTACCCGTTCTATGTAACTACTGCTGCATGAGCTGCATCAACTACCCGTTCTATGAAACTACTGCTGCATGAGCTACATCAACTACCCGTTCTATGAAACTACTGCTGCATGAGCTGCATCAACTACCCGTTCTATGAAACTACTATACTGTATGAGCTGCATCAACTACCCGT
This sequence comes from Hormiphora californensis, assembly GCA_020137815.1. Taxonomy (NCBI): domain Eukaryota; kingdom Metazoa; phylum Ctenophora; class Tentaculata; order Cydippida; family Pleurobrachiidae; genus Hormiphora; species Hormiphora californensis. The sequence continues at coordinate 1,662,189 of CM035356.1, read as the reverse complement.
TCTATGAAACTACTATACTGCATGAGCTGCATCAACTACCCGTTCTATGAAACTACTGCTACATGAGCTGCATCAACTACCCGTTCTATGTAACTACTGCTGCATGAGCTACATCAACTACCCGTTCTATGTAACTACTGCTGCATGAGCTGCATCAACTACCCGTTCTATGAAACTACTGCTGCATGAGCTACATCAACTACCCGTTCTATGAAACTACTATACTGTATGAGCTGCATCAACTACCCGTTCTATGAAACTACTGCTGCATGAGCTACATCAACTACCCGTTCTATGAAACTACTGCTACATGAGCTGCATCAACTACCCGTTCTATGTAACTACTGCTGCATGAGCTGCATCAACTACCCGTTCTATGTAACTACTGCTGCATGAGCTGCATCAACTACCCGTTCTATGTAACTACTGCTGCATGAGCTGCATCAACTACCCGTTCTATGAAACTACTGCTGCATGAGCTGCATCAACTACCCGTTCTATGAAACTACTATACTGTATGAGCTGCATCAACTACCCGTTCTATGTAAACTACTGCTGCATGAGCTACATCAACTACCCGTTCTATGTAACTACTGCTGCATGAGCTGCATCAACTACCCGTTCTATGAAACTACTATACTGTATGAGCTGCATCAACTACCCGTTCTATGAAACTACTGCTGTATGAGCTACATCAACTACCCGTTCTATGTAAACTACTGCTGCATGAGCTACATCAACTACCCGTTCTATGAAACTACTGCTGCATGAGCTACATCAACTACCCGTTCTATGAAACTACTGCTGCATGAGCTGCATCAACTACCCGTTCTATGTAACTACTGCTGTATGAGCTGCATCAACTACCCGTTCTATGAAACTACTGCTGCATGAGCTGCATCAACTACCCGTTCTATGAAACTACTGCTGTATGAGCTGCATCAACTACCCGTTCTATGTAACTACTGCTGTATGAGCTGCATCAACTACCCGTTCTATGAAACTACTATACTGTATGAGCTGCATCAACTACCCGTTCTATGAAACTACTGCTGCATGAGCTGCATCAACTACCCGTTCTATGAAACTACTATACTGTATGAGCTGCATCAACTACCCGTTCTATGAAACTACTATACTGTATGAGCTACATCAACTACCCGTTCTATGAAACTACTGCTGCATGAGCTACATCAACTACCCGTTCTATGAAACTACTGCTGCATGAGCTACATCAACTACCCGTTCTATGAAACTACTGCTGCATGAGCTACATCAACTACTCGTTCTATGAAACTACTGCTACATGAGCTGCATCAACTACCCGTTCTATGAAACTACTGCTGCATGAGCTGCATCAACTACCCGTTCTATGAAACTACTATACTGTATGAGCTGCATCAACTACCCGTTCTATGAAACTACTGCTGCATGAGCTGCATCAACTACCCGTTCTATGAAACTACTACTGTATGAGCTGCATCAACTACCCGTTCTATGAAACTACTGCTGCATGAGCTGCATCAACTACCCGTTCTATGAAACTACTGCTGCATGAGCTACATCAACTACCCGTTCTATGAAACTACTGCTGCATGAGCTGCATCAACTACCCGTTCTATGTAACTACTATACTGTATGAGCTACATCAACTACCCGTTCTATGAAACTACTGCTGCATGAGCTGCATCAACTACCCGTTCTATGAAACTACTGCTGCATGAGCTACATCAACTACCCGTTCTATGTAACTACTGCTGCATGAGCTGCATCAACTACCCGTTCTATGAAACTACTATACTGTATGAGCTACATCAACTACCCGTTCTATGAAACTACTATACTGTATGAGCTACATCAACTACCCGTTCTATGAAACTACTGCTGCATGAGCTACATCAACTACCCGTTCTATGAAACTACTGCTGCATGAGCTGCATCAACTACCCGTTCTATGAAACTACTGCTGTATGAGCTACATCAACTACCCGTTCTATGAAACTACTGCTGCATGAGCTACATCAACTACCCGTTCTATGAAACTACTATACTGTATGAGCTGCATCAACTACCCGTTCTATGTAACTACTGCTGCATGAGCTGCATCAACTACCCGTTCTATGTAACTACTGCTGCATTTGTTTGTCTGTCATAATCAACAAGTCATAACTAATCGACGATTTCACCCTCCATCTTTCTCTATCTCTATCTCAACCTCTACCAGCTCCCTCTCTATCCCCCTATCTCTATCTCTCTCTCCCTCGTTCCCTATCTTCCTCTCACTGCCCATCTCCTCTTCTTTTCTCAATCTTTGGCCAATTCATTGGGGCTCCTCCCCCAATGCAATCACCCACACACATGTGATTGTCAACGGGTCTACACGCACCTCACCACAATACTAAGCGATAGATAGAAATAAGAAGAGGATAAGGGGGAGGGAAAAAAGAAAATTGAGGAACAACTGGATAAAATAACCCTAAAACCAACAGCAGAATTCTGTACTTACCTTCCCGGTAGAGTCTGGGTCTTCTGAAAGGAAAGCAACTTATTTGAACGAATATAATAAATCCCAAGATTCAAAGACAATAGTGAATATATGTCCAGATGAGAGCTGGGCGTGTCATGCGGCACTAGACAGATTGTGTAGTATAGAGAGAGTGAGTGAGTTAGACCTGGCGAGTAATTATTATACACCGGTGGAGTGATACACCGCATACAATGGCCGGGAAAGAAGCTACACACACTCTTGTGGTAAGTCTCTAGATCTGGGGACAAAAGAAACAGTTTGGGAGAGAGATAGTATATTTGGGGTGATTACAGTGTGTCATGCATGTTGAAGAGAAAATATATCGTAATATATGTAGATTTGTGGGATGTGAAATCGAGAACAGGAAAAGAAAACAAATTAAAAATCTTAATAAATAAAAAGGGCATGAAAATAATAAATCTGAAACTGATGAAACACATACCTCTTTTGTTGGTGGTTCCTCGTCTCCACTGCTATCGAGAGGGTCGTCACTGCTCATCTCCCCCATAGTCATCCTTCGGACACGACGCTGGTCGGACGTTGGTACTTTCGGTTCTGAGAGATCGGGAGGATATATTGGAGGATATAATGCATATAATCCTGGATTTTCTGGATATATATTTCCATATAAAGTGATTTGTTCATAATTCTACATACTCTGCACATGTCTAAGAATGCCTGAATGGCGGAGTATTGTGTTGTTGCGAACACAAACTGTTTAGTGAGCATCAAGATGCGTGTAAACGTGTTGCACTGTCACTCTCAACTATACGACGAGATCCATATGTGCATTGACAATTTTTATTTTCTCACTTCTCTCTCTCTCTCTCTCTCTCTCTCTCTCTCTCTCTCTCTCTCTCTCTCTCTCTCTCTCTCTCTCTCTCTCTCTCTCTCTCTCTCTCTCTCACTCTCTCTCACTATCTCTCGGGTTATCACTTGGAAACCACTGCAGTGTTCTGCTGACACGATGTGGTGTGTTAAACTGAGTGCACCAGTCATACAGAAGGGTGAACAGAGATGGAGAGATATCTAAGAGATGGATAGGGAGAGAGATGAGAAAGAGAGAGAGAGAGAGAGAGAGAGAGAGAGAGAGAGAGAGAGAGAGAGAGAGAGAGAGAGAGAGAGAGAAAAGTATGAGAATTATGACAAAATAAGAGTGCTGAAAGACAAGAAAGACCCTAAAAGAATGAGTGTAGGTAATTCATAATTTCCACCAGCTGTTTGATGACAAACATACCATGGATGAGAGAGATAGAGAGAGAGAGGAGAAGAGAGAGAGAGATGAGAGAAGAGAGAAGAGAGAAGGAGATAGGAGAGAGAGAGAGAGATAGAGAGAGAGGAGAGATAGAGATGGGGAGATAGGAGTGAGAGCGATTGATCTTATTAGCTCCTCTCTTTCTCTCTCGTCTCTCTGCTCTTCTCTCCTCTTCTCTCTCTCTCATCTCTCCCTCTCTCTCTCTCTCTGCTCTCTCTCTCTCTCCTCTCTCTCTCTTCTCCTCTCCATCACTCTCTCTCATCTTCTTCTCGTCCCTCCCCTCTTCCCCCCCTTGTGAAGTCTATCATTTTTTCATCTTGCTTACATTTCTCTCACCCTCTCTTAGCTTCAATCATCTCTCACTGTTGTATCTGTAAGAAGCTTTTTTTCTTGTGAAAGATTTATACATATAAGTTATGATTTATAAACTCAAAGAATACAATTTTTTTTTCAAACACACTAAATCGGAATATTGTTGAAGACAATTTCTCCATTGCCTATGGAACATTTTAGATAAATTTCAAAAACTATTTTCTACTGTTAGTCATGATGATTGGTTTGGTTCCCAACTTATCATTCAAGCAGATTACTACTGGATGTGTATAATATGGTTTCTTTCGTGTGACAATGATTAATATTCACACATTACACAAGCGAGAGAGAGAGGAATTTTAAACATCCTAAAACGAGAATCATGAAGAAATACCTCAATTGACAAAAGCAGGACGAAAGAAAGATAAAACTCACCTATTTTCTTTCTGTTAGCGATGATGTATCTGATTTGGCCGGACTTATCAGGTAGAATCCCCGAGATGGGCTGAACTGGGATGTGTAACGTCCTGGCAATGTTTTTCACCTGTGTAAGGACGATACTAGTTTACATTCAATTCTCACCGAGTCAAGATAGAGTGAGAGTTACTTAGGACAAACAGAGGTACAATTTTAAAAATAAAGTGGTTTATTCATTTCAGCACGACAATAGAACAGTACATTAGATTAGACGCAGACACATGTCACAGAAGACAAAAGAGAGTGAAAAAGCTGAAAATGTGTGCGATAAAGGAGGCAAAAAGGGGAGCTTTCTAATCATTAGAAGATAGGTGGTTTTGTTACCAGGCCGGAAGCACGTTTACTCGACAAGGATCCATAATGTAGGGCCTTTACTGTAGCCCAAGAGTGGTTCTGGGCAGATATGTTGGGGGTAATTCGGGGACATGTGAAGTTAGAGTGAGCGTTTACAAGTTATGGTGTTATACTCACAGTGTTTTTTCTGACGAGCAAAGCATCATCAACAGGAGCACTACTTTTCTTTGGGACTTCCTCTGACTGATGAAACCTGCAAACATGAAAGTTGGGTACAAGTTATGAATCTCAGAAGGCTACAAAGCTGTAAAAGTATGACTTACTTGTTGACCATACTTGACACGCTCGTTTGATCCTAGAAAAGAAATCTGTCAAGTTTTTGTGGGTTGTCAAGAGGGTATTATTTATAAACACATGCCACACAAGGGGAGGGGGACATGACAGTTAATGTTGAGAAACATACCGAGGTTGTGGCAGGTAGAGTTGACGATTTAGACACTTCAACGACTGAAGCAGGGCGTTGTTTCGGCAGAGTTGAGCTTACTTTAGCACGTAGCAGAACAGGTGAGCAAGCCATGGAGGCAGGACGGGGTCGTCCTATATGGCTGACATGGCCAGCTGGGCCTGCTGGTGCTGATGGACGGGGTTTGACGGGTGGACGGGGTTTGTTTTTAGAGTTAACCACGACCGGAGGATCCACAATTGGAGCTTCTGGTGTGAGGAACTTTTGGTAGCTCTCTGGGAGGGATTCAAGGAACTGTTTGGGGCTGAGCTCGGTAGACGATTTCCGAGGAGGGCTGGGAAGTGTCAATTTGGGTGATTCCGGTGGGGGTGGTGGTGGAAACTCAAAGTTACTTAACTCAGGAGGCTGTGCAGATTGAATACTCTTTAGCACTGATTTACGGGGAGGGGCAGCGGGAGGAGCAGCAATTTTTGGAGATTTTTGTGGAGCAGGGAGACTCCTCCGAATCTTTTTGTCCGGAAGAGGTGGTGGAACATCATCATCATCCTCAGTGACACCAAGTGAGTGGGTCATGTAATCGGTATATTTGGCCCTCAGGCTAATTACGCCGTGAAGAAGAAGTGACCGTTGAGGTAGAGGCACGTGAAGCTCAGTAAGAATAGATTCAGTTAGATGACAACATTTCGGTAAGCAGGTGTATCCTCGATTCTTGAACGTTGGAAAGAATTCCCCGAGTGAGTAAGTTTCAAGCCAATGTCGAACGTCGTTCAGGCCATTATCCATTGGTCTAAAATTGTGAAAAATTGGGAGGGTCGAACAATGCAAGAGTGCACCCCATCCAAGGAGTGGTCTCTTCTGGAAAATGAAATGGATGTGGTGCGCTCTTGGGCGCGCTTGAACATTATTATGGTTCAAAAATTGTCCTTCCGATCAAAACTCGCTTTGTAAATGATCATCATGCGTGATACTGTAAAACACACAGCAAATATGACTCGGAAACGGGAAAATAATTTCACTTTTCAGATTCAAACTTTTTATTGGCATACGTTGCAGGCCCCTTATAATATAATATAAGGGGCCTGGAGGGAATACCGCGCTAGGGGGGAATACATAATCAATCATATCTCCGGTTCCAGATAAGGTACAGAAATCGTTTTGGTAGCGTTGGAAAGAGGAAGATAACAGCTTTCAAATGCAACCGGTTTCAGGTCTCTATCTTATCAGGAACAGGAGATATGAACCAAACTCCGCAAAATCGAGTGCGGTAAAATCAAAATTTGAATGAAATTTTAAAAAAGGTGTCCCTGCAAGAATCTGTGACGTCACTTTTTGAAAACAACCCATCTTTCAACGGCTATTGCTCAGCCTCCTTAAGTCCAATTAACTTCTCTCAAAAACAGCAAGGTAGATAATCGTCAGATCTAACAACTGGTGAAAGAATCAAGTCAAACGGATTTCAGGAGCCAAAGTTATAAGCACCGCCGTTTTTTCGACCGCAAAGTTATCTTCGACCCAGCCGGGATCAGGCCAAACGCGCGCGCGGCATTCCCTCCAGTCCCCTCGTTGCGGGGGTGCGCGCATGAGGGGGCTGCAGCGCATTCCAAAACTTTTTACTTTTTGTCAAACTTTTTGTTCGAAAAGTAAAAATTCTGAGCTGCACCAAAAAACGCAGCGCGCTGCGCGTTAGTCTAACGCGCAAATCAAAAGACTGTGCCGCGCACCCCATATTTTACTCACGACAAATTTTGCGAACCACAAAAATTGTCATCAAACCAAAATTTTACGGCAAACAATTGGAATGCGCTGCAACGTATGCCAAGGCAAACAACAAACGTTAAAGAATTGGAATGCGCTGCAGCCCTCTCTTAGCGTAAACGTTAGAATCTACCCTCCCTGAGTGTCAGAACTTAAAGTTTTTAGGGTTAGGGCATAAGTAGGTTTAGGGTTAGCCGGTTAGGGGTGGGCCGTGGGGTTCACCGTTCGGAATTGGGTTGGGGTTAGCGAGCTCTTTCCACGCCCATTCGAATTGTCTTTCCTCAGTTTTGTGCTTCCGTTTGAGTATGTGTAGATTTAATGCCGTCACAAAGTTACAAAGACAATTTCAAAGGATGTCTGATTCAAGAGACTACTCCAAACGGGAGCGAAAAAAGCGGGGAGTGAATCTAAGTGCAATTGAAAGACTAAAAGCAGCCAGAGCGGGTGAATCTCGAGCTATTGACAACGTCGAGGTATATTGATGTTTTGCCTCTTTCCTGTCCCATGTCTTCCGAATCTAAATTTCTCGTTTGTGATCCAAATCTACTTTTTACCAGGACGAAGAAGCGATATACGACATTGTGTCTGAGGACCAGTATGCCGAAATTGTTAACGATCGTCTCAAGGATGAGTTTATAGTTGGTGATATAAAGGGATCTGGTTATGCAGATACTGGTAGAGAGATATTTGACGAGGAGCAGGTGGACTGGAGCGAGGAATACGGGCCCGGCGGCCGGGATGGGAAAAAGAAAAAGAAGAGTAGTCATGTGAAGGCACCTGGTAGTGGAAATATCGCTCACATGCTGTCCAAGAACAAAGGAAAACCCCAGAAGGAAATCAAATCTCTTGGTAAGAATTTTATGAAGATTTTTTTTGTTTTTCACTTCCACCGCGGTCGGCACTATCCACTTGAAACACATTCCCCCATAGGAACGGATTCTCTTCTTGATGAGCTGCTGACAGGACTCGATAAACCTAACATAAGTGCAGCACACACCATCAACCCAAGCTCAAGACCAGCCCCATCTGTCCAATCGTCAAGTAGTATTAAGCAATCTAAACAGCAACCCATCAGACCTGCTCCGACAAAGTAAGAGAAATAAAAATCCGTGCAGTTCAGAAATCTATTTTCCTTTTTCCTATTCCTCTGATATACTTTGTCTATTCTTACTCTATTATATCTAATTGATAACCCCTCTATTTCTCTCCTAGGATTCTCCAGAAGAAATCAACTCCAAAGCAAGTAAAGACAGAGGTTATGGACATGATGGATGACCTCCCTGATATCCCCTTCCAGAGCACCCCAGCCGAGGAACCCAAGTTTGTTCCTCCCCCGGCTGAGGACTCAATGGATGCTGCTATGGATGATTTTGACGATGCCACCATCCAAAACATCTCAATCGAGGCTCCAAAAGTGAAAGCTGAGCCCAAGGAGGAGCCAAAACCGAAGCTAGAACCAGTTTTTTCAACATTCTCCAACTCCACGTTTGTTGACCAGCCAGATGCTAAAACCACGACAGATGCCGCTGCTACATTCGACAAGACAAACTGTCCAAAAGTGACCGTTGACGGTGTTGAAATGCTCTCCATGTACTACTTAGATATCTATGAAAACCCGTTCCATAACCCTGGAACAGTTTACCTGGTGGGCAAGGTTGAGGTGAGCCCGGGGAAATTCACCAGTGCAACAGTGGCTGTACAGAAGGTCCCCCGGAATGTGTTTGTGTTGCCCAGAGATACCCACCGGGACACGGGAGAGGAGGTAAAGATGGTCGATGTATACAATGAGTTCGATAATGAGATAGCCCCGAGGTTTAAGATTGAGAAGTTCCAGTCTAAACCGTCTACAAAGAAGTTTGCATGGTCCTGTAAGGGTGTTGATGTTCCATTCGAGTCGGAGTACCTTGAAGTACGGTATGCAGCCGACTTGAAACCTCTCCCGCACGATCTGGAAGGTAAAACTTTCTCCCGAGTATTTGGTGCAAACCAGTCTGCGTTGGAGAGTTTCATCTTGCAGAAGAAACTGAAAGGGCCTTCCTGGATTAATGTGAAAAACGCAGTAAAACCTCGACACCATTCAACATGGTCTACATTTGAACTCTCGGTTGAGAACGTGAACGATGTGATTATTGATGCTGAGGAGAAACCTCCCCCGCCTCTCACCGTGATATCTCTGAGTCTCAAGACCATGCTGAATCCTAAAACTCATGCAAATGAAATTGTTTCCATTGCTGGTCTGGTTCAAAGCAAGTTTTACGTTGACAAAACGTCTCCAAAGCCAGTGTATGAGCACCATTTTGCTGCTATTGCCCCCACTAACAACCTCGTCTACCCGTACGATTTTGAAAAAGTTGCTAAAGAATCTGGAACTAATATCGAGGTCTTCAAGAATGAGCGATCTATGTTGGGATGGTTCGTCGCTAAGTTCCAGCGAATTGATCCTGATATAATTGTGGGGTATGACAGTATCTTTGATATCGATGTTCTGCTTCATCGGTTGGTTGCAGTGAAGATTCCCCATTGGTCCCGGGTATCCCGCTTCAAACGGAGCTCCCTCCCCAAATCATTTGGTGTTCTCGGGTTAGTCGGAGCTGGAGCCATGGCGGGTAGATTGGTAGCTGATACCAAGATATCCTGTAAAGAACTCATTCGTCTTCGTAAATACGACATCACCGAGTTTGCTAAGATCATCCTCCGGGAAAACAGGGAGGAGTTTACCCCAGAGCACGCTGCCTGTATGTTCGATACCTCCCAGAAACTCCTCTACTCAATCCACCACACATTGAACGATGCTAACTTCAATCTGCGTGTTATGTTCGAGCTAATGGCCATCCCTCTCAGTCACCAGATCACCAAGCTATGTGGTAATGTTTGGCAGAGAACCATGCTGGGTGGTAGGGCTGAGAGGAACGAGTATCTCCTTCTCCACGCCTTCACCCGGGAAGGGTTCATTGTACCTGAGAAGAGGACTGCTAAGATGAAGGCAGCTGAGCAGGAGGGAACCGAGACGAACAAGAAGAAGGACACTTACTCCGGAGGGTTGGTTTTGGAACCTAAGAAGGGTTACTACGACACTTTCATCCTGCTCCTAGATTTCAACAGTCTTTATCCCTCCATCATCCAGGAGTATAATATCTGCTTCACAACAGTCGACACCTCAACTACAGACGCGGAGGGGTTCGCTGATATTCCCAGTAGTGATGTGAAGATGGGGATTCTTCCTGTGGAGATCAAAAAGTTGGTCGAGAGGAGGAAGGATGTGAAGGGGTTGTTGAAGAATGTCCAGCCCGGTACGGACAAGTACCAGCAATATGACATCAGGCAGAAGGCGCTCAAACTAACAGCGAACTCAATGTACGGGTGTCTTGGGTTCAGTAACAGTAGATTCTACGCTAAAGCCCTGGCTGCTCTTGTGACATCTAAGGGACGGGAGGCGCTCCTGTCTGCTAAGAATCTAGTGGAGGGTTCCCTTCGTCTGGAGGTTATTTACGGGGACACAGACTCCATCATGATCAATACTCACTCCACTGATATTCCGGAGGTAATGGAGATGGGAAAGAGGGTGAAGATGGAGGTGAACAAGATGTATCGGTTACTGGAGATTGATATAGATGGAATGTACAAGAGTATGTTGTTGTTAAAGAAGAAGAAGTACGCTGCCATCTCACTTCATGTCAATGCTGAGGGAGGGTTCAGAGAGGAGAAGGAGCTGAAGGGTAGGTTATTAGTTTAAGATTTTAGCCCTCAATCATTAAATTGAAACAGTGTCAAGAGACTCCACTCTATCATTAAATATCCCATTTTCTATCTATGACGGTATATTCTTCACAACACACATGTGTCTCCTGACCAGGTCTGGATATTGTGCGGCGTGATTGGTGTGATCTAGCTAAAGACGCGGGTAACTTTGTCCTGGACTGTATCCTGTCAACCAAGAAACGAGACGATGTGCTGGAGGAGATACACGGATACCTGACAGGTTGGGCACTGAGTTTAGGGTTGTGAATTGTAATCAAAATATTAGTCAGCTGTGAGATGGATTAGGGATGTTAATTGTAGGCACTGGTACAATATATTTTGTCCATCTTCTAACCATATCTATCCCTACCCCATTTCAGATATCGGTGTCAAGGTGAAGGAAGGAAGTGTCGCGGTACAGAAGTATGTTATTAACAAGAGTCTCACCAAGGCACCTCACGAGTACCCGGATAAGAAATCTCAACCTCATGTCCAGGTATAATCGGACCCCGATTAACGGGGCAAAAACATATCCCCGAGGCCCGAGCATCTCCACAGTATAATCTAGATGTTATTATACCATGCACACTGGAGAGATCCATCTACCAATCTAGTTACTATTATGTCTCTTCATGATGATTTCCCATGATGACCATCCCTGCACTTCATGTGACACCTCACCACAGGTAGCACTACGATTGATCAGCCAGGGTAAGAGGGTTGTGGCAGGTGATGTGATTGAGTATATTATATGCGAGGACGGCTCTGGGACGGCTCCTACCCAGCGAGCCTACCATCCATCCGAACTAGCCGCTCAACCAGGTAGTTGTTTTGACGTGTTATTTTAGAATAGGCGTCCATACAGGTCTCAAGCTCATGCTAACACAATTTGATCTGTCGACCCCCACAGAGCTCTGTCAGGGTTCGGCTCTGCAGAGCGCACCTTTATGAAAATGCAGTGTGAACTACTTAACGTACAATATACAATGGAACAGCCGTATAAACAGTCCCCCCTCCCCCAGATAAATTAAAGATAGATAACCACTACTACCTTGCCTCACAGTCTCCCCTCCCCAGATAAATTAAAGATAGATAACCACTACTACCTTGCCTCACAGTCCCCCCTCCCCCAGATAAATTAAAGATAGATAACCACTACTACCTTGCCTCACAGTCCCCCTCCCCCAGATAAATTAAAGATAGATAACCACTACTACCTTGCCTCACAGTCCCCCCTCCCCAGATAAATTAAAGATAGATAACCACTACTACCTTGCCTCACAGTCTCCCCTCCCCCAGATAAATTAAAGATAGATAACCACTACTACCTTGCCTCACAGTCCCCCCTCCCCAGATAAATTAAAGATAGATAACCACTACTACCTTGCCTCTCAGTCCCCCCTCCCCAGATAAATTAAAGATAGATAACCACTACTACCTTGCCTCACAGTCCCCCCTCCCCAGATAAATTAAAGATAGATAACCACTACTACCTTGCCTCTCAGTCCCCCCTCCCCAGATAAATTAAAGATAGATAACCACTACTACCTTGCCTCACAGTCCCCCCTCCCCAGATAAATTAAAGATAGATAACCACTACTACCTTGCCTCACAGTCCCCCCTCCCCAGATAAATTAAAGATAGATAACCACTACTACCTTGCCTCACAGTCCCCCCTCCCCAGATAAATTAAAGATAGATAACCACTACTACCTTGCCTCTCAGTCCCCCCTCCCCAGATAAATTAAAGATAGATAACCACTACTACCTTGCCTCACAGTCCCCCCTCCCCAGATAAATTAAAGATAGATAACCACTACTACCTTGCCTCACAGTCCCCCCTCCCCCAGATAAATTAAAGATAGATAACCACTACTACCTTGCCTCACAGTCTCCCCTCCCCCAGATAAATTAAAGATAGATAACCACTACTACCTTGCCTCACAGTCCCCCCTCCCCAGATAAATTAAAGATAGATAACCACTACTACCTTGCCTCACAGTCCCCCCTCCCCAGATAAATTGAAGATAGATAACCACTACTACCTTGCCTCACAGTCCCCCCTCCCCAGATAAATTGAAGATAGATAACCACTACTACCTTGCCTCACAGTCCCCCCTCCCCAGATAAATTAAAGATAGATAACCACTACTACCTTGCCTCACAGTCCCCCCTCCCCAGATAAATTAAAGATAGATAACCACTACTACCTTGCCTCACAGTCCCCCCTCCCCAGATAAATTAAAGATAGATAACCACTACTACCTTGCCTCACAGTCCCCCCTCCCCAGATAAATTAAAGATAGATAACCACTACTACCTTGCCTCACAGTCCCCCCTCCCCAGATAAATTAAAGATAGATAACCACTACTACCTTGCCTCACAGTCCCCCCTCCCCAGATAAATTAAAGATAGATAACCACTACTACCTTGCCTCACAGTCCCCCCTCCCCAGATAAATTGAAGATAGATAACCACTACTACCTTGCCTCACAGTCCCCCTCCCCAGATAAATTAAAGATAGATAACCACTACTACGTTGCCTCACAGTCCCCCCTCCCCAGATAAATTAAAGATAGATAACCACTACTACCTTGCCTCACAGTCCCCCCTCCCCAGATAAATTAAAGATAGATAACCACTACTACCTTGCCTCACAGTCCCCCCTCCCCAGATAAATTAAAGATAGATTATATAACCACTACTACCTTGCCTCTCAGTCCCCCTCCCCAGATAAATTAAAGATAGATAACCACTACTACCTTGCCTCACAGTCCCCCCTCCCCAGATAAATTGAAGATAGATAACCACTACTACCTTGCCTCTCAACTTCACCCCGTGGTGTCTCGACTCTGTAATCCAATTGAAGGTAAGAACGCAGTAACAACACAACTCATTTCGGAAGTTCCAAACTTTTTGAACTGCAATTTGTTAAATCAACTTCTAAAATCAGACTTCAACATTTTTAGTCCTAATCATAGTGCTAACCATTTGATAGTCCTAATCGTCTTCTATCTCTTCTTATTGTCTCTTTAAAACACGAATGCAGCCACCTCTTTCTCTACAATTTCCCTTATCTCCTTGAGGGCGTACTCGGTCAGACTAAAGTCAGCACACACCTTCAGGAAATCATCATGGGTCTGGACCAGGGACTTGTTTAGATCGACCCACTCATCTATAGGTAGGGTAAATCCCAGCCTCGAGCTCTGCATTCACATCCGGAATGATGGTCCTCTGTAGGAACGCTATCCATCACGGAGTTGGCAGTAGAATCGCTGACATCCCCGATCTGTGACGTCACGACGGTGGTAGTGTGTTTAATAGAGTCGACAACACCGGAGAGATGTGCACCATTAATACTCACCTTCCCCTTGGTCTTAACCTGCATCTTAACGGACAGGATCACATCACCACCCACCTTGATGGAGATCCTGAGGGGGGCCTCCACCATAAGGAGATCCCTGTCGAATTCCACTTTTGGGTAGTCCAGGTTCCAGATTCTGTAGGTTATGGCGGTGTTTGGGTAGGCTTTGTAAAGTTGGGGTAGGGTGTCCTTGAAGTAGGCGGAGTTGAGGAGATCGCTGTTGGTCGCAAAGTCGTCATTTGGTAGCTTGATGTTGATTTCGTTTTTAGGGAGAGCAGTATAGGTGGCAGTGTTGATTGTGTAGTCGGATAGAACGAAACACCCCATGTAACTGGTATCCATCTCATCTGTGATACCATCCGGACTGAATGGGAAATTAGTGTCAGACTTTGCGCTAACACGTGATGGCAGGTCAATGTGGGAGCTCTTGAAGACTGGGTTCCGGTCCGGTGAGAAGTTAATTTCAGGAAGATCCGGGATTTCGAGGGTTTTAGGCACGGAGTTGACGGCTCCATTGACGGTATTATCGAGAGCTGCTTCTATCTCATCACAGACAATAATCCGTAGTTCGTTCTTCACATCCTCTCTGTTCACCACCGCATTGGCAAGCATATGGTGGAAGTCCAGGTTGAAACTATAGAAATCAACGGAGCACCCTCGATACTCAGTCACGAATTTCTTGTTCGACATGTCAGCTTGAATCCCAGCTGTAGCGCTCACTGAAACACTTGCTGATAGAGAGAGAGAACCGGCGAAGAAGCTATATTGCCAGTTTCCAGTCAGCTGAACCGCCATCCCATCGCTCTTCATGTTGATCCCGGTGTTGGGCACGATGGTCAGTTGAGGTCTTGGGATGTCCATCTGGGTGATATCCAGGTTGCTAAGAGTTGCACCATTTACCGTCATGGCTGGGATATCAATATTGTTCAGGATGATATCTCGGATAATATCAGTCATGTAGACAGCGACATCCTCTGCAAAGTCAAGACCACGCTGCCCAAAGCTCATTCGGACGGTCTCCGTGGCGTGGGAGGTCGTCACAAGACAGGCAAGGAGGATGGTCAGAAACATCATCTTGGTAGATACTGAGGTTGTATAGTTCCTCTAGTAGTGGTGAAGAAAGGTTGTATAGATCTTCAAGGTTGAAGAGAAGAGCTGTGGTGGGTCAGGTTTTATAGCTAGCTGATAGCTCCTTTACCAGTCACACGGGATGGAGGGCGTTGACTAATGGCGGTGGGAGCGAGGGAGACCGAGAGAGCGAGGGGAAAAGGGGCTAATAACTACTATATTGATGTGTTTTTTGCTTAATAAGATGGATCTGTTTTGTGCCGCTAACCACATGGGAGTTTTGTTTTGTTGGGGGACTCTTTAATAGGAAGGGGGGTCAGGAATATATATGGGAGAAGAAAGAGAGAGAGTGTGGCTAGGGCAGTCCGCTGGTTTTATCGAACGTTGGAGAGGAGAATATATGTTGTGTGGTCGATAAACCGCTTCACTTTTATAATACATGTCTTTAGTAAAGGAGAAGAGATGTGCTCTTTATCTACAAAGGATGTATAAAGGATGGACCAGTAAGCTTTGAATCCCCATTTTCCTCCCCACCATTCCACCTGAAAGGGGATTCAGATTCCTTGAAAACTGCCACCCCCTGGCCCTCGCTTTAATAATAACCTTTCTGTCAGGCACAGACGCGGCGCTCATTGCCGAGTGTTTGGGACTAGATGCTACCAGCTACCGACGTTCTATGGCCGCAGAGGAAACTGAAACTTGTAACATTGCATTTTCCTTCGAGGTATTCAATCAAGCTGAAAATTATAATTTAGCCCTATTTACCTTATAGAGAAATTATCTCGCTGACAATATCTAACAGCTCGTATAATTGACCTCTCTCTCCCACTTCAGGACCGTTTCAAGGACTGTGTACCCCTCTCCCTGCCATGTCAGTTCTGTGACTGTACTGTGACTGTTGAAAAGCTGTGTGATCTGGGTGCTAACCCAGTAGCCAGTGGGTTTGAGTGTCGAAGTTGCAACAAACATCTAAGTAGCAGTTATATTGCTAACAAACTGACAATTCTCTCTAAAACGTGGGTACTAAGAGAATCATGATGTAGCTCTATTAGAATAGCTGTTGGCAGTTAAAATTTGGTGATGCCATCCCATCTTCGCGGGCTTTGTTTGCTGCACTTCGAGCGGCTGCTAGTGCAGCTGTAGGGGTGACTGCGTTACAAACGTCAAACCCGAATAGTCACCATGTATATCCTCGTTTGAGTAACACCCTCATCACCCCTCTATAACAGTCCCAGATACCCCCTCCCTTCTAAATCATCGTCCCTTCTCAGGTACATCAGTAAGTACTACAGTGGCCTGGTGAAGTGTGAAGACACAGCATGTGGCTTTACTACCCGGCAAACACCAGTCTCAGAATGGTGCCCGCAATGTTTCAAGTACGTAGTTTTGATTTGATTTGTCTTTTGATTTGTGTCATCATATCATTTACTATTTCGTTATATTTGTTGTATCTCATAATCACGACAATTTATCAAACCCATTTCTATTACCAGGGGCCGGGTTAAGTACGTGTATAATGAGGCGATGCTCTTCAACCAGCTCTCCTACCTACAATCACTAGTGGACTTCAACGCTCTATCTGCAAAGGTAAATACTCGCCCAGAAACCGGTGGCAGACAGAAATCGATCTGGTGGTGATTCCGAAAGGATGATCCGGCACTATGCTGTCTCGTCCGGTCGGCGAGACTTGGCTGTTTGACTGTTTACAGTCGCAGATGAGCAACCCAAATCAAACCCCCAGAAACCCCTCCTCTAAAAAGAGAGATTAGAGAACCCCCTCTCTCAATAACAGTTGACTCCCCTTTCTGAACAACTATATTTTCACAGGTCCCAGCCAAGAGAAAAGCGGCCTTGTTA
Source organism: Hormiphora californensis (assembly GCA_020137815.1). Taxonomy (NCBI): domain Eukaryota; kingdom Metazoa; phylum Ctenophora; class Tentaculata; order Cydippida; family Pleurobrachiidae; genus Hormiphora; species Hormiphora californensis. The sequence goes on along the minus strand of CM035356.1, from coordinate 1,645,078 downwards.
TCCCCCATCTCCCATCTGGACCAAGTCCTAGCTGTGCCCTACAAGACCATGACGGGCATCCTTAACAGAAACGCATACTCGATAATCAACATGACCAATCTGTTCGCAATGTTTGCTGCCTAGAGACTGGAGAATTGGTATAGACTCTGCCTAGTGACTGGAGAATTGGTATAGACTCTGCCAAGAGACTGGAGAATGGACTCTTTTTACTACCTAATAGACTGGGATATTGACAATGTTTTTGAGATGGAGAACTAGTTTGTATGTGATAGTGAATCATGAAATCTAGTGAACACTGTTATGTGATTATTTGTAAAGATGAGGTATAGTTGATATGTGAGAAAGCCAAGTTCAACGTCACATTGTGGTACCGGGTGTGGCCCCAGTGTTGGCAATGTTTTCTGCAGCACAAAGACGTAGGGCGCGGTACCAAACTTTTGGGGCCGTGCGCGCGGCCTCTGTGAGTTTGGCGGGAGAATAGAGTTAGATCTCACAGCGCTGAAAAGGGCTTCTGTTTAATGATGAATTGTGATATTTTGAGACTTAACATTTCTCAAACGCTAAAACTCCGAGTTTTTTAGTTCCGTAAAGTCCATTTTTTTTCAACTGTTCACCCCCCAAAGTCGTGCGCGGAATTGTTTTGCGCGTTTATCACATGTTAACGTGTAGCGCGCGCAGCGTAAATTAAAATATCGCACGCGCATGAGTTGAGGGGTGAACAGTTGAATAAAAATGGACTTTATCCTGACAATGAAAACTCTAGGATTTTATCAATGGATAAAACAATCAAGCGACGATATATAATTGGAAACAGAAACAATCAAAAAAAGAAACCCCATCTACACATTTAGCTGTTATACTATCAGACCTGATCAACATTCCAAGATATCAGGTCTGACAACATACATCATGCTAGCACACTCTTTCTCAGTCTTGTCAGACTCTCTCAACAGATCGAGATGTTGCTCATTATTTTCACAGCTCAACATTTAGCTTTCTCTTACAGCTCACAGCTTTTTTTACACACACACACTGTTGCTGGCCAAATTATTTAGTTAACTTACAAAACAAACACTAACAAAAACATAAACAGCAATATATTTAAGAGAAAAAGAGACTGCGTCTTTAACAAAAAACTCTCAAAAAACAGTCCGCCATAATTCCAGGGAGACCTAGAGAATTAAAAAACAAATGCCGCTTCTCCCCTGCATTTTATTGCGGCCCAGTATCAACTATAGGTCACGATTCCACGATTTGGCTGACCCTTTGGGACCTGAAACAGGAGGATAGGGGGTTAGACACAACTAGCAGGAAGTTAACTGGTCCCGAAATGGTGTTTTAGAAACCATGCTAGAAAAGAAGTGCAGCAGTTTTATTGTACAGTTTCAAAGAGTTAAGTCAGTTCAGCAGGCTTGGTTTTACAGTGTTTTAGAGTCGGGTTAGCTGGCAGTATTTTAGAATGATAGTGTACTGTCAGCAGGCGAGAGTTAGTACATTGTACATTTAATTGTACATTGTACATTGTTTGTCACTCAGCAAGTTGGTGTCAGCAGCTGAGTCTGTGCCAGGCTAGAGACAAAATGCAGGGTGCAAGAGTTTCTCTCTCTCTCTCTCTCTCTCTCTCTCTCTCTCTCTCTCTCTCTCTCTCGCTCTCTCTCTCTCTCTCTCTCTCTCTCTCTCTCTCTCTCTCTCTCTCTCTCCCTCTCTCTCCCTCTCAGCAATGTTCCTCACGTCATGTCACACTGCCCCTATCACTAGCTCCCCCATGACCCGTGTTAGGTCGTCTGTTGTCGTTCCATTGTTAGAAGCATGATGTTTGTCTCCTGTCTCACTGAAACTGTTTCAATGTTTTAACATTTAGCTAACATGATGATAAATTATAGTCTCAATATTTGTCAATTGTTATGGGTACTGAATTGGGAAAGAATATAATCTGTATCAATCTTTAGCAGACAACTTTTTAACGTGTAAACAAGGTACAGCCATGAGACAATAGCAACTCTGGTCTACCTCATAGTTCCGGCAAGTAGTGGGTTCATAGCATGTAACCAACTGTTTATATCCTCACTTGAACTACCCTGAATAGAGGATGGAAATTTAGTAGGTCAATGAATAGTTAACCAGGGAAAGTAGAATAGAGGATGGGAATTTAGAGAGTAGGGAAATGAGAACCAGAGGAATTAAAATTACAACACATTTACAACTTCATACTTGCTCGTGTACCTGTAAATAATAAATGTTGTTTCCCTTTGCCAATCTAAACACCCCAAATTTATCATTAGTTGGCTTTGTTAGCGATATCTTGGTTTGTGATAGGTTCAGTATCCATCTCGGAACTGGATCCTTGTCACCCTTGTAGAGGATTAACAGGGGTCTCTGTACCATCTGAGGGGAGAGATTCTGTAAAATATCCAACTGTGAAAACAAATAAAAGTATATTTCCTTGATGACCTGGCCCTCAAAGTAGTTATTCTGATGAACCAAAACAGAAAAATACTCCTTCATATTCAGCCCTGCACTATTGCCATGCATGGTAACCATGATAACTGGTAACCATGGTAACTGGTAACCATGATAACTCACACAGAATCGTCGTTCCCAGGATCGCGTCTCCATATTCATGAAATGTATCCATCCCCTCTTACTAACAGACTCCGGGGTTAATCTAAACTCCAGGAGCTCCGGAGTTAAAAGCTCGTCTAACTCCTGAATCGAGGGAGAGAAATATAAAATTTCTTGGTTGAGTTCGTTAGACAATATCTTCTCCTCCTCGTACCTAAGTGTCTCATTTCTTGATCTACCGAACCCATGAAATAAAATGCGTCGTGAGCCACTCATTTCCTACCTCTTCAGTACTGTCAATAGAGTTAGAGGACGAGTAAAGTTGGGCAGCAGGAGGTGATCTCATGCACTCCTCTCTTGTTGACTCATCCATCACCACTGCATCGTCTTCCAATGTAGCTGCTGCTGCTGCCAGGGTGTCTCGCCTCACGCGGGACAGGATGTTACCCCTGTTCAGTCTCTCATAGCAGCTGTTGGAGAGTAATAGGATATAACGTTAATACTGTCACGAGAACTGACAAGTGACAGGTGACAAGATTAGGGGGCTTCTCAGCTCTCTTGGGGATAACTTATCGTGTATTAAACCTTGTACAAACAGAAGCTGGGATCCCAATAGTACAATAAAATATAGTAACACCACTATATAAGTGAAGAAGAGTATTCAGTCTTCAGTGAAGACTGAAGAGTGAAGAGACATGTATTTACCTTTGTAGGAGCTCTTTTTGCCGCTTGTTATACTCAACATCTTCCTCCATCTTCTGCTCCTTACTTATCGCCTCGTTCCTCTTCTTCTTCTCTCTTCGCTCTCTCCTGAATACATTGTGAAAACTCAAAGTACTGACAAATCAGCTGATTGATCCGACGTTGCACGAACAGGATGAGCATGAAAACGAAAAAGAGTGAAGCCCTTTACCTTCGAGTTCGTCCCCCACTTTCTTTATCCGAGTTAGCTCTCTCTGTTATCTTGTCTTTCAGCGATATCAACTGTCTGGTATCCTCAACTGCAGCTAGATACTCCAATCTTGCTAAAGTATCCTGGTGGTCTGATATCAACTGCTCTCCATGGGGCCTCCAATCTCCCAGCGCTTCCTCGCCCCGCACATAGGTAGTGGATGTGTCCTGAAAAGTGAGGAGGTTATCCTTTGGCATCACGTGACACAACATACCATATATGGGCAACATTTGATAGAACATACCATATATGGCATCAGGTGATACACAACACCATATATGGGCATCGCGTGATAGAACATACCATATATGGGTATCACGTGCCTATTACCTGGAGGACGAGGGGAGTGGAGAGGTTCTCCGTGGTGATAGTTTTACACAGCATCATCTCATGAATACAGAAACTAGCATAGCAATCGGGTGATCGGGCGGGACTGTTACCGGTAAATATCTTCCGTAGAGATCGCATCATCGTGCTGTCGTTACGATTCTGTAAATACAAATTATCTTGATTAGTTATAAGTGCCAAGCTACAGGGTTACTTTATAACTGAGAAGCGAGCCACCTCAAACCACTACTACTAGGTATTACCACCCATACCACATCCAGTGACCAGTGTATTACTGTCGGAGCGGAGATCGCGAGAACTGTGGTCAGAGCATTGGCCTGAAAGGTGTATTACAATACCTGTATCGATAAGCAGATATCCTTGTTTATCACAACAGGTTGTATACACTGTTCCAGGTCCAGATACAACGACACCGAGATCAGAACATGTTCATTGTTGGGTGTGGGTCGGTTCAATAGTTGACTGTCGTGCAGGGAAGTATCCCAGTTGGCTTCACATACAAAACTACACCGGGACTCGCCCTGACAAAAGGAGAGGGGGTGAAGATAGGAAGATTCGTGATGATGAGGGTAAGAGAACTTTGGTTCAAGAGATTGAAAATTGCCAGTAAATAGAGTTGCTCGGTTGCTTTGGATGGCGATAGAGCTGCACTATCAAGACTTTATGGGGGGGAAGAAATAACCTGAAAACTAACTAACCTGGTGTCTATCAGTGAATGGTTGGAAGAGTGTCAGACCAATAACGTCATCCTCGTTCTCATCCAGATCATCACAGTCCTCCCAATCCAACTCCTGTCTCACGTGACCCACCACCATCTCACGAACACCTACCCACCTGACAGAGAGAGAGGGGGGTGTTAGCAGGGTGTCACTGTCACAGAGAGAGGGGGGTGTTAGCAGGGTGTCACATGTCTCCTTATATGAGCCTGCAAAGTACCATTTAAAAGCGCACCCAGGGCCAGCACCCAAGTCATGGAAGACTTTCATTGGAAGTCGGAGAATAAGGTAATCACTCTCTTGTAGAATTAAATTGTGTTTTCCTTTTGATGAACAGTGTTCATTGGACACCAATAATACAATAACATTTCTTCAATGGGACTAACCTCAACTCCCTCTCTTACCTGAGATAGTCAGCCTTGTCCTCATACGTCACAGTAAACACGATTCTCCTCTGAATTCCCTGCTGTAGGAGGTGCATGGAGCCAGTGGGGATGATATCACGATGCATGACAGGGACGGGCAGGTAGTCTCCATTAGGACTCAGCTCGCAGATCTGAACTGTCGTCAACAGGCTGCAAGATGTTAGGAGTTGTTGACTCAACAAGTAGGGGTTACTATACTCTTAATTGTCAGTTGTTCAAAGTTCAAACTCTCGGCAAATATATCGATCTGAAACACATGCCAAAAACAAGAGCACCATTCTCTCACCTAAAGCTGTGGGAAACTTCTGAGTTGGGGTTGGGTGCAAGGGGTCTTGGAACCGGTCGCGGAACAGCCTGGTCCGAGGCCGGTACTGGACCACCCCGGGCCTGCTTGTGGCCGAACACCTCAAACATCAACGGTGTACCTCTGGAAATGGAAATGAAGATTTAGATGATGATTTCTAGAGAAGTTCATCTCGAGAAGAAATTCTCCTAAAATCATTGGATCATATCGCGCCCCAGGATGAGAAATAACAGGTTACCTGATATACTCAATGAAAGGTTGCCATGGTTACCTGATATACTCAATGAAAGGTTGCCATGGTTACCTGATATACTCGATGAAAGGTTTGTTACCATGGTTACCTGATATACTCAATGAAAGGTTACCATGGTTACCTGATATACTCAATGAAAGGTTTGTTGACAATAACACTGATGGCCTGGACATGGTAGAATCCTAACGAGTTCTCGGTCATATTTCGGTGGGGCTCAGTCGCAAACGCATCGCCATCCTAAAGTAGGAATGTTAGAGGAAACACGCCAATACGTTTTGAAAAAGTCATCTTGTTTGACAGGTGTCCAATGGTAGAGGGATGTTAGGCGGTATCAAAAAACACTCACCTTATTGAGAAACCGGAACTGAACAAAAGCCTCTATGAAGTCCTTGGATAGACCAGACAATTGAACCACGGTGATTATAAATGTAACCCTGGATCCAATAGTTAAACACCCTGAATTCTCTTTGTCCTCCCCTGAAACGAGACATCGTGTTATTAGGAGGATATCGAGGATAATATGTAAGTCATGGTGGAGGGACAAAACAGAAGGCACCCATCTACTGTTTCAGTCGGATAAACTACCTGATCTCGCCACGAGTCTCATCAACTACACACTAAAAGATATATTTTAGAATGAAACACACACCTTTGTTCATGTCCTGGGCCATGTCTTCAGAACTGGAACTGCTGGCAGACTTTGTATACCCCACTTTCCTGAGGTCCCCTGCACTGAACACACTGCTCGCTAGGGTAGATATGGACATGGCACATGATATCTGGTTTACCTAATGGAGAGAGGTGGCAGGTGTTTAGTGGAGATTTAAATTAGTAGTTCCTGCCTTTACCACCCTGGGCTCATTAGGGCTCATTCTCCCCTCCCTTCCCTAAAGCCCCTCATTACTTGTTCAGTGTCTCACACCTTATTCACCTCCCCCTCATTACCTCATTCTCGCCTCCCTCTCTGAACTCCACGGGGGAGGGTGTTGAGTTGTTCCTCTTCTCTTCAGGCATAACCTGCACAGCCACCTTGAGGTACCCCTGCATAGTGGCTGAGTGGTCCAACACCTTCAACGAGTGGACCATGGGAACACCTGGATTGGAGAGTTAGAATTAGAATTGGAGAGTTAGAATTAGAATTGGAGAGTTAGAATTAGAATTGGAGTTAGAGAGAATTAGAATTGGAGTTAGGGAGTATTAGAATTGGTGGCTGTGATAATAGCTAGAATTAAGGGTATTAGCTACTTGACCACTGCCCAGCCAGGAATAATAATTTATCATTTTGGCTTTTACCGTGTAATAGATTTTCCAGTGAAACGCTGGCTCTTCCGACCAGAGAGAACCACTGGGCCCTCTCGTAAAAGGGGTCTTTAGAGGTTGGAGGGGGAATGGGAGGTGGATTAGCCATCATGTCTCGCATCTCATCTAACCGCCGCTTAAACTTGTCCAGTGCCCAATAGTAGATAGCCTAGTTGGGGAAGACACAATTAAAAGAGTATAAACAAGCCATGTAATGAATTCCATTTTTTTCAAAACAAGTGGGCAAAGATGAATTGAGATCCGGCATTTCTTGGGGTCAGTGAAAACATACCCCTGATTTCTTATCCGTGACTTCAATGGCTAGACAGGATCCTTTGAATTCCTTGGACAGTTTAGTGGTCACTTCGGAGGGACTTTTCTCCAAAGTAGAACCAGACTTTCGACCTGTAAATAAAGGGTTAGTCACAGTTTCTAGAGATATTATATCAGGTAAAGCTGGGTGATGTCTTAGTCTAAGGATGACTATTATACTAGCTGTTTACGAACTCTCTTACCGCATGATGGACTAGCTGAGCGAGACTCCTTCATCCCTCGTAGAGGCGAGGCAAGGTTGGCCAGGGAGAGAGACCTCTTAGGAGAGTTCAACCCTGAGGAAGGAGTGGGTGTTAAAAAGGGGCATAGAACTATTGGTAGTATTGATCAAGTTTAGACAGAGAGCAGCAGCAGTTAATTAGTGGTCCATGTAATTAACAAATGGGTTGATTGTCTGGATTGATCACGAAGAATTAATTTGAGAATACAGTGCGGTGTGTCATTGATCTCCACCTATATATTAAACATTTTATCCTCTCACCGAGAAAAGACAGATTAGAAACGGACAGGCTTTTGCCGCATGATGACAGGCCTGGGTGATGCGTGTTACAGGTTACGAACATGAACAGTAGCCGGGAAAGTGAGGGAGATTGAAGAGGGTTTGAAGAAAAGGTAAAACCGAAACCTCTTTAGAATTAAAGAATGAGCAATGATCTGCAATGATGTCATAACAAGACAATTCGCGGATGCACATTATATGCAAGAAGTGTGCGCGCACCGTAATACCCAAGATTCAGCGCGCTGACACTAACAACCGAGACCCGGCGCGCTACAAACAACACAGTGACGCAGCAGGAGAGGTATCGAGTAATGTAGTGGTACTTGAGAGTGGGCTGATCAACCATATCAGGTCATAATTATTGTGTGACATGTTACCTGAGAGGTTGACGGAGGATCGATTAGCGACCTTTTTAGTAAAGACATCGGATGAAAGGTCCGGGGGTAGATCAAAATACTTGCTCTGCGTCAAAATGACATACTGAAACCGGACCTAAGGGGATATAATGAGGGGTAATGTTTCTGGAATTTGGAAGTCAGTAATCTTAGTAAGATGGTTGTTTTAAGGACCGCTTCTCTCCCCTCCCAACCTACATACAACTTGTGACTTTCCAAACTAATTAACCCATCATCTGGGTTCCCAGTCTTGAGAAACTTCACACACATCAATGATCTCATGTTCTCAACCCCCGGTCCCATTGACCCCTCCGGGGTTACAGTTTCCGTGTAACAGGATTTTCTAGCACCATCACGCGAAGTATAGAGATTGAATATTATTATGTGAATGTTGAATTTCAGAGTGTCCTTCACACCAAGCGACATGCAGTTTGTGTGAGTGTGAAAGAGTGAGAGAAAGATAGATAGGAAACATAGAGAGATAGATAGAGAGAAATGAGAGAGAGAGAGAGAGAGAGAGAGAGAGAGAGAGAGAGAGAGAGAGAGAGAGAGAGAGAGAGAAAGAGAGAGAGAGAAAGTGAGGGAGAAAACGTGAGGGGGAGAGAGAGGGGGAGGTATAGAGAGAGAGAGTTACCCGCACAGGATGCGTTTGCACTATAAGTAATGTAATCAGGGCCCACGCTGCTTTTCCTCCTCTACAGGCGGTCATTGGAACAAACTTTCATTACTAACAATTCCCCCACTCTCTCTCTCTCCCTGTCTCTCTCTCTCTCTTTCTCTCTCTCTGTCTCTCTCTCTCTCTCTCACTTTGTCTCTTTCTCTCTTCCCCTCCCTTTCTCTTTTTTCCCCTCAAAACTGCTGTGTACAGTGCTGTGCGTACCGAGTATGTACGGCGAGAGAGAGAAACAGAGCCAAAAAGATAGAAGAAATTCAGAGGGAGGGAATTGGCGTACATAGTGCATCTATATCATGAGTAGTGTGTACCGACTCTACTAATCACTACACATAGTTCATTATGCAGAACTTCTACATAATGATAGAAGAGAGAGAGAGAGAGAGAGAGAGAGAGAGAGAGAGAGAGAGAGAGAGAGAGAGAGAGAGAGAGAGAGAGAGAGAGAGAAGAGAGAGAGAGAGAGAGAGAGAGAGAGAGAGCTTATATCTCAGTGACCTCTGCATGTAGAAATTAATCCAGTACGACCTAATTGTGCATGCATTATGCAGTTCTCTACGACATTGATCCTGTGTGCAGCTCTGCAGTGCAGGGCTATTCTCCTAATTACGAAATTGTGATTTGCGTGTGTGTGAGTGATTAGAGGAACCTGGAGCAGCACACGCTGGTTTGGAGCTAGTTTATACATTCTTCTCTTACAACTAAATAACCCATACCGAAAGATAATAAACAGTAAAATGTTTTGCCAGAAACCAAGATATCATTCTACCAGGTTTTTCATTGATCTACCGAACCCTCACAGAGCGGTGTGAGCTACACAACTTATTCACTGAAAGTTATTCACTGAAAGACACACACTACATACATACATGGACCCCCCCCCCCGGCCCACGTACATGTTTATTGAGGTTGATGGCCAGGACATTTGCCTCTTTCACCAGTACGCTGTGTCGCAGTATCTCCTGTTTAAAGGTGTTATACCGGTATGTAGTCCACTTGTTAACCACCTTTTGGGCAAGTATCAATTCCTCCTTGCTAAATACGACTGAGGGAGGGAATCAGATTTAGGAGATAAATTAGGTGGTTAAACACTGAATAGGTACTGAGAGTTAACAGTGGAATTCAAATGAGTGGTTTAAAAAGATATTGTCCATCCCTGCTCAATTGACACTTCACGTACTGTATGTGACAAAAAGAATAACACACAGTTACCACATGGCCACCAGTACTGCACATGGGGACAATCCTATTTCACTGTGACACTCTCATACAGTCCCTTATCTAATCTTTCATACTCAGAACTATCTCAGATTTCTGAATATTTCTCAAGAGTCAAGATTTCAGATAGTTTGTATTCTGTCAGTTCTCTCCAGTCTCCTAACTATTTCAGTCTCCCTATAAAAGAGGGTGTGTAGCTCTCTCAGTGTTTATTGTGTTGTTGAAAGGGGTTGTGACGTATCACGCTCCCACGACTATAACTCTGTCTGTCTAAATAACATGTGTGTACATGCAGTAAACTATAGTACTCAACTTGATAGAAGCAATGCTGGGGGAACATTAGGGGGGGGGGGGGGGCTACAGGATCCAAGGGTTCATCATATCAGGCAAACAGAAATGATAAGGGAAATCTGTATAGCCTACCCAAAAAGGGATAAATAAAGGTAACACTGACGGGAAAGCTATACTAGGAAGATCAGCTTCAAAGCTGTCATTGTGGATAACTGCTGGTCACACTAACTCTAAACACCCTCTAAAGGCACACTGAACAGTGTTCAGTGAACACTGAACACCCTCTAAACACTCTCTGAACACACTCTAAACACCCTCTGAACACCCTGTACGAACACTCTCAACATCACACTCTGCAGTACTTACTGTGATCACTGCTTGAACTGGAACTAACAGTACTGATATTCAGGGTTGTCTCCATAGCTTCCTGCAGCTTTGTCTCGTACAACTCCTTCTGTTTAGCCAGGGCTGTCTCCAGCTCCTCCCTCTCTACCTTCATCCTTTCTTCTAACTCAGACACCCTGTAATAGATCATAGATGGAGGGGTGAATACTGAATATCATAACAGTGTGATATGAGTGTGGGGTGTAATTGGAGGGCGGGGGAGAATACTGAGTGTCTGGAACTATATCAGTGTGATTAAATGAGTGAAGGGGTGTAAGAGTTCCGATATAATATTGCTACCACCAACGTAGAGCAGCAGCAGTCCCGCGTGTGTGGAATCTAAAGTTTAGTAGGTATTTTGGAAAACAGTGATCTATGGAATTCAGTGAATGATATTAAAAAGTTAACATTTTGTACAGCACATACTTGTTATTCATTTCCGTTAGGGAACAGCCTTGTTTATCAAAGATCTCCCTCTGAGCGTAGTACCAGTCAACATGTTCACCAACTGAGGGAGGGGGAGAAATTTAGAACAAATGTTTGGAATGTTTCTCTCCATTTTCTCCATTTTCTCTCACTCAGATTTTCCCGGTTGCTAAGTTTCCTCTACTTTACTACTTCTAGACGTGTCTAGCACAGTATTTTCCAAAGCTGAAGACGGTGTAGGAGGGAAGAAACACATTTACAGCCGAGTCGTAGCCTTACAAAGTGAGCTCCCCCGCCTTGATACATATGGACGCACAAACTTGTCTTTTGTTTTTTACATATCGACCTATCCTAAATTGTAGGCCTGTATTTTTGAGCTTACACGAGACTGCTTTCTTGGAAGAACATTTCAAGATCTTTCATTGTGCAGCAATAATTTTGGATTGCACAATTCATTTTTGCTAAACCTCTCTCTAAAGCAATATTTCCCTCCAATTATAGTCCTCTTTTTCTACACAAATATTTCTCCTTTTGTACTTTGTAGCTATCCTATCTCGGGTTTCTACAACATTCAGCCGATAACATCTAATGTTTCTAATTTATGAATCTCTCTCTCTCTCAAGTTCTAACCCTAATTTATCCTGTTCTCTAATTATACCCCGTTCTCTCTTTATTCACGTTTCCAATAGTGAAGTACTAAACATCAATTGGCTACATAATTTCTCACGACCTCTCATCACGCTACAATGACTTTATCACTCCAATTTCTCTCTCTCTCTCTCTCTCCTCTCTCTCCTCTCTCTCTCTCTCTCTCTCTCTCTCTCTCTCTCTCTCTCTCTCTCTCTCTCTCTCTCTCTCTCTCTCTCATTTAATTTACGTTGTTATGCACTGTAGACAGTGTTCACAAGTAATAGCTGCCACCACTTATGAAGCAGCTCTATATCACACAAGTAATGGCAACTACCTAACATGTGGTAAACTGTTCCCCACGTGGGTTCGTTTACCACAACTTATCTCCCTCCATAGTGACTGTAGTGACTCCATAGTGGGGGGGGGGAGCTAATTATCCCTCCACAGTGGGGGGGGGGGGGTGGCTAATCTGACACCACTAATGGGGGAGTCCTGGTACCCAAATACCACGTGGTATCCATTACAGTTTCACATGGTACACAACCCACATCTAGCGTCATGTGCCAATTTGGACTAAACGATTGGGATAACCCAGTCATCAAATGTAGTCAAATGCACACCCCCGTACTTTAGATGACTATTACAGTATTACAGTATTACAGTATTACAGTATTACAGTATTACAGTATTACAGTATTACAGTATTACAGTATTACAGTATTACAGTATTACAGTATCAATAGATCACATACCATTCTCTGTAGTCCCGGCACTGCCCCCACCGATCATAGCAGTGGGGGTAGTTGAGCGTTGTTCCCTTAGTTTAGCAGCCTCCATTGGGTTGTTGTACCTATATGAGATGTTGTTAGACAATATGAAAACAGAGATGAATCATGGGTTAGAGAGGGATGAGATGTGTTGTGTTGAGAAGGGGAATAAGGGCAAATTGTCAATAACTTCTATGGGTACCAAACCCAAAGTTATGTGTGTTTTTGGTAAAAGGAAGTAAAAACGATAGGGCGGAATGGGAGGAAGAGGGGCAAAAGCCAAGAGATGCGAGTGTGAGGATGAATATATACATTATGCTCCCATGTAACCACTACAGCAGCTCAGTGTGCCCCCTTCCTTGTGCTCTAATCACACTGAGCTACACATCTTTGCTAATTATCACTGATCTGATTCTTACATAATTTACATAATGCCAGGAGTGAGTGTGTGATCACCAGTTATCATTTACATTCGCCTCATGACATAATATCAATATATTAATATTTCCTTTCCGTTTTATGATCTTGCTTTTTCTCACTTTCCCAGACTCTACATTACCATAATTACCCACTCCATTGTATACGAAACAAAAGGGAAACACGAGTTATAGAAACAAACACTCATGTCCCCAGTATAGATAGTATAGACTATAGTCCCCATTTCCCGAGTATAGACTATAGATATTGTATAGATCTAGGAAACTAGTTCCCACTTCTCAGATATAGTGTCCAGCTGCAGACAGACATAATAGCAGCTCCCACATATAATGTAGGAGTATACAATACCAGGGATAAATGTGGATAGCAGTAGCCTAAAATAGCCCACATTCTAATTGCAGGTCAAGAATACAAGAATACAATAACAATGTTAGGTGGACAGTTAGTAATCCTAAAAAACTAATCAATGAATTAATTGGGTGAGCTGAACGATAACACATTTCCCCTCTTTTTACCTGAATACGTGTTGGGTACCCAGTACTATTCTTGCTCCAGTAGTGATCCTTATCTTACCAGCCACCGCAGTTCCGTTTACAAATACCCGGGCCGAGGTTGTAGGCTCAACAGTCACCTGAGGAAGAGAGGGGGTCATTATTAGAGGATAGGGAGGGTATACAAGTACTGGGTGCTACAGCCAGTATGTGGAAAACTTTGAGCGAATATTATATTGTGTCTGTGCCAGACAGGAAGAGGCGAACATAATTAATAATTATCAGTTCCTGTTGTTTCCTATAATTCTGGGCGTGTTCGGAAGGACATGTTATATATTTGTTGTTGATTCATCAAGTTGAAAGCTTTGCAGCTTCATTCTCTCCCTCTCTACAACTTTACCAGGCTTCTTCAATTTGTACTTTTGACCGCCTACACACACATAATAAAACTCTTTGTATATGTATTATGTCCGGTCACTGGAGGAAAGGGCAAAGAAAAACATGCTATTCGCTTCCAAATAATTGTGATAGACAAGGAAGGAAGGAACATGATACATTTTCAACTGGTTGGTAAATGAAGTTGGTAGTTGAGAAGATAATGGTGTCTACAGACAGAATGAAGACAGTTACCCTTCTCTGTAAACGAGGGGGGAACTCCTTCGGACCTCATTGAACATACCAAATCGTTTTGTACACAGCTCGATAACTCATACACACCCATGTAGCTCTCTCTCTCTATGATCTCTCTCGTTCCCTCTATATCTTACTCTCACTCTCACTCTCACGTTCCCCTTCTACCTTACTCTTCCTTTCTCTCTCTCTCTCAAGAATATTGGAGTGTATATTCAAACTCATCGCAGTACTAGATCTTACCCAACTATATCCTCCCAAATCTCATCTCTATTCATAATCTATCGTCATATATCTTCAACAATCTTCTGTATCTCTCTTTATATTCGTCTACACCCCTCTATACACCTTACAAGCTGTGCATGCATTCTGCCGAACAACTCTAACCCATCCAATATTCTATAGGTGGAGATATCACACAGTAGCTGAAGTAGTCCAGATCTCATATAATCCCACATATATTGCAACTTGGTCCAGATTATCAAGACATGCAGATCGAGTGAGATCATCACTCTCCAAGTATCCCCTCCCTCCCCCAATGGGTTACTTTATAACTATCTCTCTCTCACCTGGTTGGTTATGTTAAGGAAGGTGCAATGAAGGGGTAGGATGCTCCCTCCTATAAGGAGGATGTCCGGCTTTCCCTCGCCCTCTCCACCAGATCCAACCCTGAAACGGATAAGTGTTACAGCCATCTCTACTCTCTAGATTTAGAGAGAAAAGGATATTTCAAAGTCATCTCTAGAAGAAAAACCGATATGTCACAGTCGATCATCTATCAGTTTTTAGAGAAATGGAGAGGATACTCTAACGGGGTGTGGTGAAATGTTGGAACTGGGAACTGCTACCTAGCCAATAAAAGGATGGCGGATGAATGAATTTTGCGGGAGAGAGAGAGAGAGAGAGAGAGAGAGAGAGAGAGAGAGAGAGAGAGAGGAGGGAGAGAGAGAGAGAGAGAGAGAGAGAGAGAGAGAGAGAGAGAGAGAGAGAGAGAGAGAGAGAGAGAGAGAGAGAGAGAGAGAGAGAGAGAGAGAGAGAGGGGAGAGAGGAGGGGGAGAGAGAAGGGGAGAGGAGAGAGAGAAAAAGAGAGGAGGGAAGAGAGAGGGGAGAGAAAGGAAAAAGAGAGAAAAGAGAGAGAGAAAAGAGAGAGAAAAGAGAGAAAAGGGAGAAAAGGAAGAGAGAGAAAGAGGGGGTAGAGAGGGAAGAGAGAGAAAAAAGGGAGGAAAAAGAAAAAATGGGGAGATTAGAGAAGGGAGGGGAAAGAAAAGAGAGAGAGAGGGGGAAGAGAAAAGGAGAGAAAAGAGAGGAGAGAGAGAAAAAGAGAGAGAGGAGAGAGAGAGAGAGAGAAGAGAGAAACTCTTTTTGTTCTGATTCTAAAAGGAATTTATAAAGGGGGAAGGGGATTCAATTGAAGATCACCAAATAGAGAAAAGAGAGAGAGGGGAGTTTAGAGAGAGGGAGAAAAAAAAATAGAGAGAGAGGGGGGGGGAGGGGGAAGGGGAGAGAGAGAGAGAGTAAAAAGAGAGAAGAGAGGGGAGAGAGAGAGAGAGAGAGAGAGAAAAAAAGGGGGAGAGGGGAGAGAGGGGAGAGAGAGAGAGAGAGAGAGAGGAGAGAGAGAGAAAAGAGGAAAAGGAGAGAGAGGAGGGGAGAGAGAAAAAAGGAAAAGAGAAAAGAGAGGGGAGAGAGAGAGAGAGAAAAAAAAAAATAAAAGGAAAAAAGGAGAGGGGAGAGAAAAGAGAGGAGAGAGAAAAGAGAGGGGAGAAAGAGAGAGAAGAGAGAGGAAGAGGAGAGAGAGAAAAAACTCTGTTGTTCTGATTCTGAAGGAATTGTATAAACGGGAAGGATCTCAATTGCAGATAACACCAAATTAGGGATAATTAGCCTTTTAGGAAAGCACTTCAAAATTGACCATCATCCCGCGAAAAGACGGCAAGAGAGGGAGAGGGGACAAGGAATAGTGATTAAGGAGAAATGTAACATACGTCAATCGGCATTTCTAATGGCATAACGCCAGGCAGAACAATAGAATCTCTCGCATCAACTAGGTCCTACGATTTATTAATTTCCCAAAATTACGAAATCCCCAAGTTACCTCGTTTCCCCATCTTTCAGGCAGTACATCAGACATTCGTTCATCAAAAACCCTCGGGCGGGTTTTGATTAGTTTGGGGGGGGCCCTTTTTTTGGGAGAGAAAAAACCCCCCCATGTTCCACCCCCCCTAAGGGTAGGACCCCAAAGCCCCGTAATGTTCCTCTCTGGAACAGGGGGGATAGTGGTTAGTGACTGAATTGGCTCCAAATTATTTCACTATAATTGAGTGACCTAGGAGCTAGATGAGAGATGTAGCCAATAATATTGGGAAGTTAAGATACAGTCTAAAGACAAACTAGCGATCATTTTGGGGTTTTGACTGTGAAAGCCCGTAGGGCGTTGTTGTGTATTTTTGTTCCAAGTTAGCAGATCTCATTACTAGATACAGTGTGACTATATTCTTTCGTAGTGTGAAAGAACATGATAAGATTCATTGATGGAATTCTTTGATGGAAAGTTCGCTCTATTGAAGTGATACCACTGTTCAGGTATGTGCCCAATAAGGGAACACCAAAGTGATACAAAAATATTTAAAAAGTTCAGAAAAAAAAAAAGCATAAAAAAAAAAACCCATGTTTTATTTTTTTTTTGAAATTTTGCTCCCCAAATTTCATTTTCTCGGGATCAGTTTTTTAAAGGGTTCCCTTTTGGGGGGGGCGTTTGGACCCACCACTACTCTTGGGGCCAATTTGGGGGGGGGGAATTGTTTTTAAAAAACTCCTTTATAGTTGGGGGGGGGGAAAAAAAAGAAAAAAAAAGGGGGTGTTTTTGTAAAAGGGAAGGGGTTTTTGGGGTTTGGTTTTCCTTTTCTATTATAGTGGCTGTTATTTTATATTCATTGAGGCAAAGACCACAGTTCGTTTGTGTGCCAGGTGTCCCTAGGTCAAGATGTTCAGAACTACAGTTCAACAGAATTTGGATCCCTCTCTTTGATCTCTCTCTGACCTCTCTCGTGCAATACATACTTTCAATTCATTTTACACTTTCTCTTTTTAATCCTCCTCTCTCTTCCTCTCGCTTACTCATTTATATAACGTTCCTCTTTGTTTAGCTTTAATTTCTCTCGTAGTCGCTATTCTCTACCCACCTACCTCTCTCTCTTCCTCCCCATCCGCATATGTCTGCATGTTATGTGTAAAACACAGCAAAATATTGAGATGGACAGTAAAGAAAAGAGATGGAAAGAGAGAGAGAGAGAGAGAGAGAGAGAGAGAGAGAGAGAGAGAGGAGAGAGAGAGAGAGAGAGAGAGAGAAAGAAAGAGAGAGAGAGAGAGAGGAGAGAGAGAGGAGAGAGAGAGAGAGAGAGAGAGAGAGAGAGAGAGAGAGAGAGAGAGAGAGAGAGAGAGAGAGAGAACAGAAAGCGTATGTAAGGGAACTGTTGCCAGCTGCACTCACTGTAGCGAAGCGAGGATTAACCCTTTGAGGACCACAGGCCATATATGACCCATTGCACTAAAGACTGATTTCCCAGCTTCAGGATTAACTTTTGAGCCCAAACTAAAGCCTAAACGATAGTTTAGACATTTCTCTACCTAAAAATCCAAGTTTCATCCGCAATCATTGATGTTAAGGTTTAGATAATTGGGTCCAAATGATGTTCATTTTGGTCATTTTTTAACTTTTGATGCCATTTCTAAACGCCTCCTACGAATTTTCTATAATTTTAAACACTTTAGAAGAAGACCAACTAGAACTGCAAGAAAAAAGCCGCATCAAAAAAGATTAAAAATTGACTGAGCTATAGCGATTTTAAAAATTGGGTCAAATATGACCCAGTGGTACTTATATGGTACAAAAAGGTTAGAGACGTCCTGTGTGAGCTATACTGTTATCAGGGACATAAAAACCGGGTCATTGGTGTACTAGAGGCATGACTAAACTGTTACAACCGGAATATTACGTCTCAGACGGTTTTTTCACTGATTTGGGTCATATATGACCCAGTGGGCCGTTTGGGAAAATTTCAATGATATTGCCGAAAACTAATGAGTTTCGCTATTTCAACACAAAATAAGCATTTGAAGGTTATTAATATGCTATATAGTGATTATTTAACCATTCAAATTAGATATTATGGGAATTTTTACTAGATTTGGGTCATATATGACCCAGTGGGTCGTATAGGAAAAAATCATACTTCGGATTCAAAAACTCAAATTTCAATCTTTATTTCATGTACAAATCCAATCAATAATAGTCCAATCATTCTAACTGAAGGTGCAGATGATAAAAACAGTTTCGCTTTTGATAAAGGCAACCAGTTTTACTCTCGCATCTTCTCGAGAATGGTATCTATTATACCGGGGTAGTTTCAGCAGGTCGAAAAGGAATGCCATCGTTTCCTGCAGATAAGGACATGTCACGTGGAGAGATGAAGATATTTCAGTCACCTTCCGCATCTGCAGTAGCATCTACAGCTATAAACGTGGTAAAATGGATCGACAACAAGGCTGTTCATGTCATCTCAGACTAGTGTTTCATTTTATGGATCAATCACTCATGAACTCACGAATAGCTGACCAGGCCATCCATCCAAACAAAACTGAAACTTCGAAAGAGTTTCGTTTGGCAGTTTGTAGAGGTATAGTTGAGCTAGGACTTTAGTTGTATAGAACGGGCATTCCCATTGCAACAGGTGAAGAAAGACGGATCATCTGCTCCAGCTCTTTCTGGGAGCCATCTTCCAGTTTACCTCGATTGGTTGTTCGGCTAGTGGTTGTAAAGGGAGGTGGTTCTGTCTGACTCAAAAGCGAAACTGTTTTTATCATCTGCACCATCAGTTAGAATGATTGGACTATTATTGATTCGATTTGTACATGAAATAAAGATTGAAATTTGAGTTTTTGAATCCGAAGTATGATTTTTTCCTATACGACCCACTGGGTCATATATGACCCAAATCTAGTAAAAATTCCCATAATATCTAATTTTGAATGGTTAAACAATCACTATATAGCATAGTAATAACCTTCAAATGCTTATTTTGTGTTGAAATAGCGAAACTCATTAGTTTTCGGCAATATCATTGAAATTTTCCCAAACGGCCCACTGGGTCATATATGACCCAAATCAGTGAAAAACCCGTCTGAGAAGTAATATTTCGGTTGTAACAGTTTAGTCATGCCTCTAGTACACCAATGACCCGGTTTTTATGTCCCTGATAACAGTATAGCTCACACATGACGTCTCTAACCTTTTTGTACCATATAAGTACCACTGGGTCATATATGACCCATGTCATAACACAAAAAGTAAAAACCCGATTTCAGTAAACCCTTTTCGTATAATCTTAGACTATTCTTCTGACCTTCTCCACAAAAAATTAGAAAATTCTGTTCGACCAATCGTTATGGTCCTCAAAGGGTTAAAGAGACATAAACTATAAAGTCAGATATAGAGAACAGATCGACAAGTATTGGTCGAGATAATGAACTCAATAACTAAATTGATATTATTGAATGGCACGTACGGGCCACTATTGCCAGTGCAATGATCAGCAAGAAACACTTCAGATCTATAACGCACTCACCGTAAGACTCAATCTTGGCCTCCAGTCCCTCTGCCATAATGATTGCTTTCAACTTCATCACTTCCTCCTGTAGCTCTCGTATAATCTGAAATGGGAACCACGTGTAACATGTGCTGCTGTGATTCATGCATTATGAATGGACATGATCATAGTGATTCATAATTACTATTAATAAATGGCTTCTGAGCTCATTATATATGAGATTGCAGCAGCCCTGTGTATTACAGCAATCCGTGAAATCGAGTATGTAATGGTGAAATGGATAAATCTCTTCCAAATGAGCTAAATCTGAAATTTGAACCCGTTTTTATCTCTGCAGGTCGTGTGTAGCCTGCTAAGACATGGTGACATACAAGCTTGAGAGGCTAGTCAGTTGGGAAGTTGAAATGGAGGTGACAGATACGATCTAAGAGACAGTGTTTTCAAAACTTCTTCAACCAAATAGTGAGCTTTCTTGCTAGATAATGCTTGGAATGCCCACTGGAAAGTGAAAATTCCTGTACCACCCACTTCCCAGCTGCTTGAGTCAGTATGAACAACCCAACTAGCTGCAGTACCATTTCTTTTCTTTGAGAAAGGAAAGAGTACTGCAGCTGGGTAGTATCAGGTACTTCCAAAATGTTTGCTCACCTTGGCATTAGGATCTTCATTGACAACTGCCTTACACACAATCTGTTTAGCACGGTCTGCGTATCTCAGGGTACTCAGAGTTTCATCGTAGTTGATCCCAGCCGGACTAAGGGCTGCCACCATGGCAGTCTTACTGTTACCTCCCAGGTTCTCCTTTAAAAGCCAGGTGAGGACGGAATCACGGAACGGAATGAAGTTATCCTTCTTACCCTTCTTCTTCAGCGTGTTCTTGGCATTGGCCTGGAATTGAAACACGAGTTAGGGATTCTGGTGTTAGTTGGGGTTAGAAGTTTAAAAAGCAGTCAATCAGTCTGTGTGTTTGACTCCAAGTCTGTACAGTGGTGTCTGTTTCGTACGTGAAATGAGGTGCCCCCATCTCGTTTGTGAACTAAAATAGCTGTGCAGCAGTACCGCCCCTCCCTGCTTCAGTGCGTGGGGAGAGAGTGGCTGCAGCAGCATACAGTTGAAATGTGTGTGTGTCATTCTGATAATGAGATGAGATATATGCTTCACTTTCCCCTCTCTCTTGTTTCTCTCTTGTCTCTCTCTCTCTCTCTCTCTCTCTCTCTCTCTCTCTCTCTCTCTCTCTCTCTCTCTCACTCTTTGCTTTCTTTCGTTTCCTGGTGCCTCTCACTCTATAAATACTAAGCCTCTAAAAGGATCTTTAAAACAAGTACTAAAAATACAACAGCCCTGGAGACACAAATACAATGTGTCTCTTTGACGATATGTCGTCACAGTGACGCTGGCAATGACAGTCAATATGTTACTAACACACTGACCGTTATATTGCCCAATTGGCTACTTCGACAACAGTTCACATTACCGACCCAAAAGCAGCACAAAGTGTTTATAACCAACCCAAAAATACACTGCTTTTTACCTGTTCTGCTAGGGCGGAGATAACTTTTCCCAGGGTTGTCAGAGACCGGTTAATATTAGCACCTTCCTTTAACCGGGCCCCTGTAGCACCAGTAGCATCAGCACGTTCAGAACCAGCCAAATCCACCAGACTGATCTTGGATACCTACAGGGGGATGATTTGTTATTTTGGGCTGATATTAAGTAGCAAGTAGTAAATAACAGGACCAAGGAATTCTTGATTTTAATAATTCAAGTGAGTAGATAAAATCCATATTAATAACAAAATGACCCACCTTCTCGGCAGTAAGACCGGTCGGTTTATCAAATTTCCGCTGCGTTAGAATGATTGAGAAGACAGCATGAGATCGGCTAGAAGTTTCGTTCATGTTAGTAGCTGCCACCGTCCTGCTCTTGTTACCCTCATCCATTAGGTTACTGACGTCATCAAATGACATGACAGCCAGTTTAGATAGGTCCTCAACATAGGGGCCTAGTACAGGGTGCTCCCTGAAATGAGTGCAATGTAAGTCTGTGTAGTTTCAGAAATTATTACTCTGGATTTTTAGAGTCACCCCCGCAGTACCAATACCTCCTGCACCGAAACCTCCAATACCTCCAGCACTGCTAGGACGTTGTTACAAGTTTACATTACCTGACACGAAGGTTCTTGTTGTTGTTCGCAGGATTCAGTAGATCATGAACCTTTTCATTGTAGATCTCCATATAGCTCACTTCAACACTAAACGTTGTATCTGCATCCGTTTCAGTTACTATCCTAGTAAACATCTCCTCACACGTCTGCAGGCGGGGGGGGGATCAACATTTAACTTTGTGACACTCATGCCAGTTAGGGTGGGTGGGTGTACGAGGGGTCCGGCAGTTAAGTTGTACACTTAACTGCCTAAAAATAGGGGGTCTAGGGGTGTTTATATGGTGAAAATTTAAATAACTGCTCTAAATGGCCGATTTTTTGAAGTTTTCAACCCCCTTTTTCACGTGCTCGTTATTTTTTGCGCGCCTATCACATGTGTGTGGCGAATATTTTTTACGCATGCCACTCTAAGTGTCTCGTACTAACCAATTCGGAATTCGGATCCGTTACCTAAACTGGTCTGTATTGTTCTTAGTTGATGGCAGTTGATTTTAGACACAATATATAAGTCTCTCCGTGTCTTTCGTGCTATTTTTAGCTCCCTTTTAGCTAGATTTGGGGGGTGGGTCTACATTTTCAGATGTGGCGGCAGTTAAATGTGGGACTTAAGTGCAAAATATGTGGGGGGTGGTGGGTGTCAAAAAAATTTTGAAAATTTGGCAGTTATCGGCATGAGTATCATGCAGTTAAGTGTTGATCCCCCCCCCCCCCGCTGCAGGATGAGGAGTTTTACAGATCAACAGAATAGAACTACACTTTGTGTTTCAATGGATGTATTGTTTGTGAAAACAATGTAATTATGCCAAACTTTCATATATACTCGCTTTCTCCTTACCTGGGGGATGATCCCTTTTAGCTCGGGAGAGGGAGCACCCATCATTGTAAAGCTCTTGCCAGCACCAGTTTGCCCATATGCAAATATACAAGTGTTGTAGCCATTGAAGGAGTGATGGAGGAACTCTTTTCCGATGTCATTGTAAACCATCTGCTGGTTCGCAAAGTTCTCATCTTCCTCCTGAGAGTGGGGGTTTCAAAAATTAGCCTTCATTCTTTCTTGAAAGAAGTCAGTTGTTTGAAGAGACTTACATCAAAGGACCAGTAAGAATGATCAAAAGTGAAGGTCTTCTTGCTCTTCGGGTTCTTTGGATCGGTGATGCAGGTTGTGTTCCCCTGCATGTGAATCACACATTTTGAGTTCTTCTTTCTCTCACGACTATTAAAGGGCCGAACCCTTACTGAAACTTTTACTGAGGACATCTAGCCTCGTTTCTTGTCTGTCTAAGTCATATCCTACTGAAAGAAATATGGGTTTTAATGGAGTCTGATTAAGTCGGATTTTGATAACCGGAAAACGGGACGTTTGTGGAAACTAGGTTGCATAAATTTTGAGATAAATCCCAAAAATAAAAGGCTTCTGTGATCTCCTAACAATGTAGTGTTTTAGTAACCGCAGAGACGAAAGGGCAAACCGCAAAGAAAAACAAATTTTAAAATGTTCTTTTTGGCAAAAAAGTGGAAACTCGGATCGTGTCGCTCGATTCTCCAATCAGACGCGCGGCTCAAAATGCGCATTAAACTTGAAAATACTCGCGCCTTACTTTAAAACAGAAGCCGCGGCGCGGTGCAGTGACATGAGATGAAAATTTTACCTCTTTAAAAAAACAGGTCATGAATTTATTTTTCCCCTCGAAAAATTGAAAAGCGCTGCCTTATCCCGCCAGCAACGTTTGCCAACTCGAAAAAAGGCAAAAGTTCGCGATCTTGAGCAGCATTGAGCATGTGCTCACATATGCCAACGGTTCAAGTCCATACATAAATTGTTTCTGCTATTTCTGTGATTCAGACACAGATAAAAAGCGGTAAATTGAGTATGAATTTTATGATTGAATATTGAAGGCTTGTTAGTGGTGGGTGCGTTGCTTCAATCGACCGATTAAAACGGCGTTCTCCTAACACTAACAATGCATAGGCCCAAAAGCAGGATATAAATTATAATTGTATTTGTTTTTGTATTTGATTGACTTTAAAGGTCAAAATTTAACCGTCCAATAACCGCAAAACCTCGCCAATGCTATCCAGTAAATGACCTAAGGGCTAAGATATGGAGTCAAATGTCCTTGCCAAACTCAAGATCAACAGTGGTCCCAGATCAACAAGGGACATAGCCAAGTTTTGCCACTCTGATCACCAAGCTATTGTTAGAGCGTGTGAAACTTTGTCAGCACAAGGACAAATAATAAAGCTATCCGCAGATATGTGGTGCTTTAACCCTAAAGCAGGTTAAAAATTAGCTCAACTGTTTTCTTTGTAAACAATAAGTACATATCCCTTTGTTTCTTTAAAACGTGTTAATCCCAAAGAAATCCCAAAATCCCAAAGAAATCTGTTGAGCTTCTGTTTCAGTGTGTTGGAAATCTACTGGTTGATAGTTTTCCAACATACTTTACAGACTAAATTTACAGGTATCTGAAATAACATTTTTTCAACCTGTTTTATATAACTGAAACTTCCATTCTACAGTTTACTACTCAAACAGGTGCCTCAAAACAGCGAGACAGGAATAGTGGTGAATTCGGAAGACAGGCACCCTCTGGCAATCGACCCCCACCCCCACCACCACCCTCTGGCAATCGACCCCCACCCCCACCACCACCCTCTGGCAACAGACCCCCACCTCCACCACTACCGAGTGGGCGATACCAACCGGCCAATGGGAGAACTCCAGTAGCCAACAATAGTCAGCAATATGGAGCACCTTCATCTGATAGAGACCAATACCGCCCTCCTCCCATCCCGGCAAATAGGGCACAACCCTACCGCCCTCCACCTGTTCCAACAAATCGGGCACAACCCTACCGCCCTCCTCCTGTTCCAACAAACAAATCTACTGTTCACCCCAGCAGATATGATTCCTCACCTTCACCTGCTCGCCCAGCACCAAGAGCATCTAGTTGGGAAATACCACCCAGACCTAGATTTCAAACCCCACCCGAAACTACAACGCAACCCCCTCCTCAGAGCAACGACTCAAGGTAGGTTATCAAAGCAATGATGTAAAACTTTTTGTTAATCAGCCGTATAAAATCCACATGTTTTAGTGTTCAACTGTCATCTGAGGAATCAGTTATTTTGGAGGCCCTGAGATCCAAGAACACACCATGGACAGTCAGACAGTTGAGAAGTACTGCCCGTATTAGTGTTAACCCATCCGCTATGGATGGACTGATTAGGAATGGGTATGTGATCGAGGTTAGTAAATGTTAATTTATAAGACATGCACATGTGCATTGTTCGTACTGGCCTTTCCCCTCGCTTGCTCTAAATCGATGCAGATTATTTAGACTCTAGAGAGTAGATCTTTAGCTCTCTGCCATTTCAGACATCCATGTGTATTCTTTCAGATTAAAATGGAAAAGGATGAACCGATGTACGCGATAAATCCAAAGAAAAATACAGCAAAACGTCCCCCACCTACTCACACAGGTTATCTATCTTTTTGTACTTTCTCTCTTTCTCCACATGTCTTTATTTCCCTACTTCCTCCACTCTCAAGTTACACAAGCTATCTAATTTCAGCAGCGGCAGCACCTCCAGCTCCGCCGAATAAACAGCCACGGTTTACAACAACTGTACCGGACACTCTGACCAACAAACTCCTCCATGACTCGGTCAACAAGAACCCTGTGTCTGCTGTGATGGAATACGCCCAGAAACTAGGGAAGAATGCGGAGTTTAACATTAGCAAGACTAGTGGAAATCCAGCTCGGAGGACATTCCACATGAGACTAACTATAGGAGACAGGGTGTTTGATGGTGTTGCATCCAGTAAGAAACAAGCCAAGATGAATGCTGCTGAGAGTGCACTAAAGATACTTCATAGTGAGGGAGGAGGGAGGAGTGTTGCAGTAACCATGGCAACACCATCTCGACAGGAGCAGCAATATCGAGATAACACCGCCACCATGATCTCTCAGCAATCCATCACATACAAACAACCCCCCACTCTTATCAACTCTATCTCTAACTATGTGTCCTCACCCGCTGATTTTTGTTCTAAGATTGGAAAGTTTTCATATGAGACGTACAATAGACTCGCTGCTACTGCAAATGCCCCTTCTTCCGGTCGCAAAGTTATCGCTGTGTTTATTTTGGAGGACGAGAGATCACGGCAGTTTATAGCGGTATCTTTGGGGACTGGTAACCGGACAGTTAACGGTGCTAACATCAACTTCGATGGGAAGACAGTTAACGATAGTCACGCTGAAATTGTAGCCAGACGGGGGTTTAGAAGATTCCTTGGGAAACAGCTCCAGATATCCCTAGGTCGTGCCCAGAACTCCTTCCCCTTTGAGCCCATTCTAACTGGTGGTAACAAACAGTTTATTCTAGATCCTAGAATCAAGATCCATCTCTTTATCAGCACAGCACCGTGTGGTGATAGTGCTATATTCCCAGTATCTGAGGCTTCATCATCCTGCCCTCCCCACTCCCTACCCCACACACCCCTGATCGAGAACGAGAAACAGGGCCTACTGAGGAGTAAAATGGAGAGTGGTCAGGGGACTAACCCTGTCCCCTGTGATGAGGAACCTCTAACTGTAGACGGGCTGATGATGGGTCATCAACGACTAAAAACTATGTCCTGCAGTGATAAGGTAGCTAGATGGAATGTGTTAGGTCTACAAGGATGCCTGTTGTCTGAGTATATCTCTCCGATCTACATGTCCACTCTGACTCTAGGGTGTCTCTACCACCCTGGCCATCTGTCCCGTGCTGTGTGCTGCCGATATGAAGGTCTCACACTTCCACCACCATTCCGAGTGAACCACCCTCTGCTAGGGTGTGTCCCGGGGCAGGAGGCCGAGAGGGAGATTGGTAAGACTAATGAGGCGAGTTTGAATTGGTGTGCGGGGGATGATAGTGTAGAGGTAGTTGATGGGTGTAGAGGGAGGTCAGGTAATGGGGTGTCCAGGATTGCCAGAGTTAGCCTGTGGAAGGAGTTGGAGGATGTGACTGGGATGAAGGTGAGGGATAAGAGGATGGTGGCGGGGTATGGAGAGGCGAGGGGCAAGTTTAACTTGTTTGTAAAGGAGAAGGGGATGGGACTTTGGATCAAGAAGCCAGAGTGAGATATTGACACATTTTTTCCCTGCCCGGGTGAATGCCGAAGGCATTCACCCGGATGCCTTTTTACTTTGTAAAAAGGCATAGCAGGGTTAGAATTCGAAAACGACGATTTTGGTATACTAACTAATCGGTAGAGGGACCATTTTGGTCACACTTTAGTTGCGAGGGGCAACGGTGTAGCAACAAGAGCCGCGCACACAGTTACGAGCTGCTCCTTCATAAACCACTTCATTGGCACGTTTTCAGGAAATGTGTGGCGCGCAATGTGGCGGCGTGGCGCGCAATTTAGTGCTACTAAAACACAAGGATTTGCTCTATACTGTTTGTGTGATATGATGATCGGGATTTTGTGTTCCGCTTGCTGCTACAGCGGATCTGGTCATGATTTCCTTTCTTCATAGATTCACATGGCAGGGAAATTCAGCATTATGTTAGAACATAATGCAATTAATCTTGTTATGTTTATGTTTATGTACAAGTTTTACTAAAACGGTTTGTTGTTGCTCTAGCTTTCGATCCCTAGTAACCCATTCACCCCCTAAATACCCCAAAACTTGTTCTAGCTAGGTACCATGCTGCTGCCAGTGCTAGAGGATATTCTCACCACCTCGCCCCTAACAGCACGGACCCTTGTCAGCGCACAACAACAAAATGACTCTTTTTTAAACCACGTGACAGCCACCCAGCATTGCATCAAGGAGTGTGTAGGGAGGGCCAGGGAGTACTGTGAGGTGCAACAGAAGTTAGCCGAGACTATTGAGGATGCAGCAGATACACTGGGGGAGTATAGTGAACCGCTGGTTCAGGTTAGTACAGGCTCTACTATATTTCCATTCTACCCATCACAACGCAGGAATGCAATTTGGTTACCAAGGTTACCACCCCTCCCGGTTACCAAGGTTACCAAAGTGTGGTGTTTCCTATAACAAGCTGTTCCATCAGTTTTCAGAAGGGTTAACTCGGATAGAGAAGTACAGGGAGATGTTGATAACCCAAACTGAACTGTTAACACTCCAACCCTTCCCTGATCTCCGTCAACAACTAACCGTGATACAGGTACTTTACTACACGATTATTTGCAGTGTGTCTAGTAACTAGACTCTAGTTGTGATTCATGTACAGATACTACATTTTAGTCTGGCGACTGTTAACTGTACCACTCTGTTGCATCTTGGCATGCCGAAAGTGGCATTTCTGCAATATATACCTCTCAGGTGTTTTCTTATCATATTACGACCTTCTACTGTACATGTGTCACATTACCCCGTATTTGATATCACATCCAATTCATACCTACTGGGCTGGGATCAGGTTTACACCGCTGTACAAACACAGTTACCACCACTCATGTTGCCAAACAAACATGATGTTTAGTCACACGATACATGCAGTAGTGTACAAAATGTCTGATATACAGTTTACAGCACATCTGATCTGACAGTACACACGACACACGACACTATGATACACACTAGTCTGTAATACACTACACACGACACTAGATACATCCTAGCCTCTCTAAAATATTCCAGGAGACATCCGAGACGATAGCTAAAGAGGAGTCCATACTGGCCCAGGAGACAGAGAGGTATTGTGGGATTAGAGCTACAGTGGGCCAGGAGGACCATAATAACACCAGCCATAATGTGAGTAGTAGGGGAAATGGAACCAACTGTATAGCAAAGTTGTAAAAATACGGAATTATTGAAATGTAAAGCTTTATTTATTCCAAAATGAAACGCAGTTGGGCGCCACTTTTTCCCCAACTTCTCTTACACCGCTTTATTGATTCCTAATAATCCCAGGCGGGTCCAAGTTACGCTAAAGCATGTTTTGATACCCTGAAACTAAGAGAGGAACATCTCGCTAGGAAACTAGACTACGTGGCTAGCCTCCGGAAATCTATACGCTCTCACCAGGTATATTCACAATGTAATAAGGGGATGTTTCAGCTTGACCGGGAAAAAATGTGTAAAAATGAGGCCTTAGCACCATCTACTCAATTTGAGCATTGGTTGGGATCGTTAGAGGGGTCCATTCTGAGTACAATGGCGTTGGAAAACTCTTGTTACACATTTTTTCCCGGTTTGGGCAAAAATTGTCGTTAAATCCCCTTATTAATGCGTATTATTACTTCTAGAACCATAGCTGTCACATTCCTTCCTGTCTATCAACACAACATGTCTCATCTTATGCTAAGATTCTTATTACTTCTGATTCTCTCTACTTTACAGTTCGCCTTTAGTAGTACACTTTGTGTTACAGTTGCACAACTGTTTATGTTACAGTTGCAGTACGTGCAGCGAATGTTAGAGCAGATGCTGGCCCAGTTCTCCTTCGCTAACTTCGCATACAATGTGATGAGTGAGATGGAGCCTCATCTTGATATGATGTTTAAACAGTTTCAAGCTGCGGAGAAGGAGAATAATGCGAGGGGAGTGGAGGACGAAACAGGTGGGAGAATAAGAAGGAGAATATATGGGAGAATAGGGGGGGGAATAGGTGAGAGAATTGGTGGTTGATCGAGTAATAAAGTAATGTGGATTTGTGATTTTCAGAGGTGGAGCGATGTAAGGCGGAGGTTTGTGAAAGTACGGAGCAACAAATTGAGGCAATTCGAGAAACATAGTAAGTACTCGATAGGCCTATCGTTGTGTTGCCCACACTGTGAGGGTCCGGCAGAACAAGTGTATCGATAAAATACTTGCTACACCGTCAGTTTGTCAGTATTGTTGTATCTGACCCCCTTTTTATCCTATCTCTCTCCTCTATAGTCCTGACGTTGACCTGGATACAAGTAAAAATAGTAGCGGAATAAAATCTATCCTCTCTTTCGCTGTACCAGGTGTGTTGCAGTTTTCAAATGCTGTGTAAAGTCAACTAATTTAATGATTTTAATTTTTACCCGTCATATCAAGATTTCTGTCTTACATTTTATAATATATCCTGAACGTATCACAAATCAATTGATTTCTACAGTCGATGAAATGTGGGCCTTTGTTGAAGGTATGATTAACCACTACTCGCTGTTCAAAGCCCTCTCCAATCATACTAGCCACTTTTAGCCACCTTCAATAGCCACCTTTAACTAGCTCCAGATCCTTCCTGTTGTCCTAAATATTCAGAAGGAGGGATTGGAGGAAGCTAGACAACTAATTTGCATTGAGCTGTACTTTCCCTAGCCTCATACCAGTGCATCTTTAGACGAAGCTACCAGCGCAATCTTTCTACCTCTCTCCTTCGCTCTTTCTTGCACAATAATTATACTATTCCCAGCTATTCCCAACAAAGATCACGGTGTAATGTCTTCAATCACGTGTAATACACACTTGCAGGTGGTAAGGGAAACCGTATGGATTATTTGACTAAGAGGAAGGAATCTTTCCTGTCTTACCTGACTAGTGGAACCAACGATCAACCTACATCTGACGGTAATTAATTGATGAGTTATATAGGCACCCTTCCGAGTCTGTCTAGCGATGTGGGAATGGTAATCTTGGGATTAATATGAGATTCGGAGAGGGGAAGGTGAGGGGGCAGAGAGAAAGGAGAGAGAGATAGAGAACAAAAATAAGAAAGAGAGGGAGGGAGGGAGAGAGAGGGGTATTGACAAGGCTTGGTTCATTACCATCGCGTCGAAGCCTTCCTTTTTGACTGGTTATGAGAAGACATCTGTTGTATGTTGATTAATTTGGTAGAGGCGGACAAACGTAGAGTGAGGGTAGGGGAAGGAGAGAGAGGGAGAGATATAGAGCTATTATAAAGGGAGGGAGGGGAAAGGAAGGGTGGAGGGACCATGTTCATTGTTCATTTCTACATTAGCCCGCGACTTTAGTTTCAACTCTAATCATTATGTTGGTTATGTGGCATGTGCCTACATATATATTTAAACGAACTGTGAACTTTCTGTGATTATATGAGAGGTTTACCGCAGCCCCAAAACACCCAATCTTAGTGTATAACAGATCTTTACCTCCCAATAGTCAATACATCCATCACCAGATGATGTGCCGCTTCTGCTGTGTGTATATTACATAATGACTAGTATTATAGCCCCGGGTAATATATGGGGGGGGGGGGGGGGTAGGGGGGCTAGGGGGTTAGGTAGTTAGAGAGAGGGGGCCGGTATTCTTTGTTCAACTCAGTAGTAATTGTGAAGGGACCTGATTATGCAAATGATCGATTCCAATATACGACAATCATTTACACCTATAATCTCTCTTTCCCTCCCATTCCTCTCTGGATTGCACCTGGTCCCCCTCACTGTGTGTGTGTGTCAGACATCACCAGTTAGTAGCCTGCCTTTACAGTTGTATTTAGTGACTAGTCAAACGGGGTTCTTAATTCTGAAATCATTGACCTTGTTCTAACTTCTGTTGCTCTCAAAATCTAGACCGCTTCCCGGTAACTGACTTATTAAACAAATCTGACTTGTAGAAAGAGACAGATTAATTCACTCTTTCATTTTATGACCTTGAACTCGAAGAGAGACAGAGAGACAGAGAGAGGGAGAGGGAGACAGAGAGAGGGAGAGACAGAGAGAGAGGAGAGACATAGTTTGTCGCGAGCATCACCTCTCTTTGTCGTGATTAATGTATTGTCAGTAACTTTTTATCTGACACATTCTTTTGTGACAAATATGTCAGTGTGATCGCATAAAGAGATAGTGGGAAAGAGAAAGAGACAGAGTGGGAGATAGAGAGAGAGAGAGAAAGAGAGAGAGAGAGAGAGAGAGAGAGAGAGAGAGAGAGAGAGAGAGAGAGAGAGAGAGAGAGAGAGAGAGAGAGAGAGAGAGAGAGAGACAGAGACAGACAGAGAGAGAGAGAGAGAGAGAGAGAGAGAGAGAGAGAGAGAGATAGAGAGGGAGAGAGAGAGAGAGAGAACTGGTAGGAGGGCTGACCATATTGATGAATTAATGAATTGAATTGTTCCTTAGTAACTCACTGTGCCATATGGTTTTAAAATCACGTAAAATATGGGGAACAAGCTACGACAGACCGATTCAACGTTTTAAATTAAAAACCCTCTAACATTGAGCATCACACAATTCTTCACTTTTGACAGGTGATTTGTCTCGTTGCTCTAGTGACACGCTTCTCTCATATCCCTCTATCCTCCTCTATCTCCCTCTCTATATCTCTCCCTATGTTTCTCTTTCCTTCTCTCTCTCTCTCTCTCTCTCTCTCTCTCTCTCTCTCTCACTCTCTCTCTCTCTCTCTCTCTCTCTCTCTCTCTCTCTCTCCCTCTCTCTCTCTCACTCTCTCCTCCTGCCTGTCTGTCTTCCTCTCTTTCTCCCATATTGCCTAAATACTTCGGCAATATTTCCACCAGCTGCATTGCGTAGAAACCCTGCACGTGTGCCTTTCTCCCCCATCCTTGTTTTCTATCGCTTCTCTATCTTTCTCTCTTTTCCTCTCTTCTCTATCTTTCTCTGATTTCTCTCCTACTTCCCCATCCCTGCAGATTGAAAAGATTCCACGCAGATCCTATTGCCCTTCTTCTAATTACTAATTATATTCTTCTGCAGTTATATATACACATGGACACACACTCTCAACAACTACACATGCAAACTCATTTTCTCTGCTTCGTCTTCTCTCTCTTTCCGTTGTTGTCTGCCTGAGTTTTTCAGTGATCGGTGTCTTATCCTAGCTCTTCCTTGCTCTACAGTCTACACATGTGTCTCATAACTCACTGTCTGTTTTCCTTAGATAGATTGCATGTCTCAAACAAGTGCTCTTTTTGAGTAGCAATTTATTGACACGCCTCTTTAACGACTCATAAAGCACTGAAAACTCTTTACTGTTAATATATTCTGTTATATAGTTGACTGTTCTGTTTTCTCTACATTCTGTGTGGGTTTTCTCTTTCTTTTCCTTTTCTCTACACACTGTGTGTCGTGTGGATACTTCTTTATGTTTCTTTTATGTGTCTCATGTGGCGTTACCATTGCCAACAATTGTCTATCACAATATTCATTTACAGTTAACTATATCTTTTTCCCTCACATGCCCTTCTTTGCCCCGTTTATCCTTTCTCTTTACCGCCCCCCTCTTTTTCATGTGTCTCCCTTCATTACTGCTCTATTTGGAACATCTGGTAGCTCTTTCCCACAGTGTGTTCTTTGTTTGGTCTTCTTACCTCATATACAGAGAGAGAAATAGAGATAGATAGTGAGAGTGATACACAAAGATATATAAATGGAGCTTGTAAGCTATTCTTGCAATTCCGCACTTTCATCCTAGTTGTTGTCACTAATCTAGTCGCTCCTAAACAGGCTTATCTTTCTGGACAGATCTTAAATGTCACGAGGGGGTCATCATAAGAGAGAGGAGATTGAGAATGAGAGATATAATGCTATACGTTAGCATATAAAATATCCCCACCGCTAACGTTACGAAACTTAGTGTCAAGGCTGCGATAAAATGCATAAAGAGATGGATGTGGTTAAAGCTTTGTAAGGAGAGGAAGAGAGGGAGGGAGGGAATGGAGGAAGAGAAAGAATAGAGAGAATGGAGTTCAAGAAGGAGAGAGAGGGAGAAGAAGAGAGAAATAGACAGGGTCCAGGGAGATAAAGAGAGACACAGTTGCATTGGAGAGAGATATAGTGACTGATTTTAGCATTCTCAGAGAGAACTAGGATACTATTTCTAGTTCACTTAGCACTTAAGTTGTATAGTGCGTTGGTCTCCACGTCACAGACTTATCTTACGCAACTGTATAACTATTTAAGTAGTGAGATGGCGTGAGTAAAGGATTTCCTAGCCTCTTTTATAATAGTGTCGGTTTCTTTCGCTCCTATACTAGTTTCTGTGCCTTTTTCGTTCGATTTTCGTTACACATTTTTCTCCGATCTGCTATTTTATTTGTAACAGTTTTGTTTCCATACGCTTTTAAATCCAGTCTCGTATATAAACTTCTTAACAAGATTAATTGCATTATGTTCTAACATAATGCTGAATTTCCCTGCCATGTGAATCTATGAAGAAAGGAAATCATGACCAGATCCGCTGTAGCAGCAAGCGGGACACAAAATCCCGATCATTTATATATCACACAAACAGTATAGAGCAAATCCTTGTGTTTTAGTAGCACTAAATTGCGCGCCACGCCGCCACATTGCGCGCCACACATTTCCTGAAAACGTTCCAATGAAGTGGTTTATGAAGGAGCAGCTCGTAACTGTGTGCGCGGCTCTTGTTGCTACACTGTTGCCCTCGCAACGAAAGTGTGACCAAAAAATGTCCCTCTACCGATTAGTTAGTATACCAAAATGTCGTTTTCGAATTCTAACCCTGCTATGCCTTTTTACAAAGTAAAAAGGCATCCGGGTGAATGCCTTCGGCATTCACCCGGGCAGGGAAAAAATGACAAATAGTAGATGTTTATTGTTTGAGTGATAAATTGATAAATTGGTAGAAGATGGTTATTTGGAATAGCATATACTTTCTTTGTTCCTAGAAGTTCTATAATTATCATCTCTAGATTTAAGTAGGAACTCTGCTGCCAGTATAATTACAGACATTATTCACTCAGCTGATTGCGATGATGAGTGTCCAGCCATTGTATAGCTCAGTAGCAAATACTTTCTTGTCTATTGGCCGTTCTAAATGTCCAGTATTTCAATTATTCCATTTCGAGAACCTCCTATTTCCTAACTATTTCATTTTGTTCGTTAATTATATGTATTTCCATGCATAACTACTTACCGTATATTTGCTGTAGTAACTAACCAGCTCCCCTCCCTTGTAGGAAGCCCAGCTACTGATCAAGACGACCCATCACCTGCCACATCTGAACAACAAACCCTATCCCGGAGTAGTGAGAGACAGAACCCATTTGATAGTACGGCTGCCGAAGATAACGTGGAGGATCTGCCGATAATGGAGGGAGCATTTAACCCACCTGATAAACTTGATCTTAGTGGGGAGTTGGGTAGTGATGGAACACCCCCATCTGACTCTTCCCCTGGTATGTTGCAATTGTAGAACAGGCATCTTGAATATTCTGAATATAATATTCCGAATATTGTATTATTATTTCCTTTTGAATTTTAATCTCTCTGACTTTTCACTTCTTACCCGGGCTGGTTTCCTAGAAATATCGCATCTTACCTCCTCTCCCTCTTCAGAAACACCACAACTAAGGACCTCTGCCAGCGCCGAAGTGCTCAACACAGATTTCGAGCTCCTTACCGTGGCCGATGTCCGACTAACTACGAGTGATGTTGAGTGCGGGGAGAACCGTAAACGACCTACTAAACGCCGCCCTAAACTTCACAAAAAGGACTCCGTTGCTAGGTTACGAAACAAACCGAAAACATCAGGGTACCTGTATGTGAGGCAGAGGTCGGCACTGGGCCACAAATGGATGTTAATGTATTGTGTGATAGAGGGATGCTGGTTGAAATGTCTCGTGTCCGAGGAGGAATTCCTGGAGTTGGAACACTTACCAACCACTACTGTCAAACCTGTGGGAAATGAGGTAAGGGGGAACACTTACCAACCACTACTGTGAAACCTGTGGGAAATGAGGTAAGGGGGGTCACTTACCAACCACTACTGTGAAACCTGTGGGAAATGAGGTAAGGGGGGTCACTTACCAACCACTACTGTGAAACCTGTGGGAAATGAGGTAAGGGGGGTCACTTACCAACCACTACTGTGAAACCTGTGGGAAATGAGGTAAGGGGGGTCACTTACCAACCACTACTGTGAAACCTGTGGGAAATGAGGTAAGGGGGGACACTTACCAACCACTACTGTGGGAAATGGGGTAATATGTGGAGAGTTTGATAAGGGGAAGGGAGAGATGAGGCTGCATTTATAGTTTCAAACAGGAACCAGTTATTCTAACACCCCCTCCTTTATTCAGGTGAATAGAAACTCGTGTTTCTATATGGTATCTCCTAAAGGGAAGCGGTGTTACCAAGCCCTAACTGAACTAGATAGAAGAAACTGGATGTCTAGTTTGACGCAGAGTAGCATCAACGCACTACAAAGATCAAACAGTGCCACTCAAGGTTAGGGTCTGAGTGACGGGTGTTTTTAACTTTCATATTGGCCATTGGGATATAATTCACTTCATCAAGATCTGTTAGTGTTAGGGTTTGGGTGCTTTTAACTTTCACATTGGGATACAATTCACTCCATCAATGCCTGTCAATATTATGACTTCGTATATTATGGTTGGATATATTCACTGTCATATTGCTACCAACTCTGCTTACACATTCCATCACCTCTATATTACAAGAGTGGAATATAGAGGCGACTCTATATATTCCACTCTTGTACTGTAGTGTTACATCGTGTAATGCAGTCGGCCATTCATAGGTGTGCTTGGAAGTTGTATCAAATTCTCCCGTTCCAAGGTTTTGTATCCACTTTCTATCTACAACTACTGATTAATAAAGCTATTTGAACCCGCCATATATGGAACACACTAGGAGATATATCATTATCACTACTAATCTCCCCAGGTGATCATGTGAAGAGGATGCATGCAATAGAGGGTAACAGTGTGTGTGCTGACTGTGGGGCTGCATCCCCTGAGTGGGCCTGCATTGATCATGGTATGTGGAAGTGTAATATTGTATCAGCATTTGACTGAGCTATCTATCATACATAGAGGAGGAATCTGGACAAATGCTGTACATTTAGTACTTACCTCTATTGTTTTGTTTGCAGCGTTAGTTTATCTTAACCAAACTAATTGTGAATGCTCCTCTCTCACACAACCCCCCTTACTCGATCCTCTCCCACCGTGCCCCGGTAAAGGAGGGTTAGAACATACCACCCCCTTTATCCCAGGTATTACTATATGTATTGACTGTTCGGGAGTGCACAGATCGCTGGGTGTTAATGTTAGCAAAGTTAGAAGTTTACTGCTCGACAACTGGACAGATGATATCATAGTGGTAAGAATTATTGTGGGATCAAAGATTTACTCAATGTCCAGTTTTAGTGCTAAATAATCCGTGACTAAATAGCGTTGTAGTGGTCAATATTAGCATTGAAGCAGCCCCTTAAAATAATAACATTAGGCCACATTTTCAGTGTATGGAGAGTAAGGGGAACGCTAAGTTTAATGAGTTGTACGAGTTTCATGCGACCAACAAAATTACACCAACCTCCACCAGGTAAAATTGCAAGTTGTGTTCGCGTCGCGCGCGGTACCCCGTTTCTTAGTTGATAGCATTTTGATAACGCGCGTTCCCACGCATGAACTTTGCAGAATTGTGCATTTAGATGAGTCGCTGTTCTGAGCGTCACTGTCAGTATAATTAGCTTACCCAATTACTACTCTGTCTTTTCAGGGAGGAGAGAGATGCCTTTATACACCGGAAGTATGTGGAAAAGGAATTTTACCGGAAGGACTGAGAATATTTTACTTTTTTTTTGTGTTTTTGTTTGCGTGTTTTGTGTTTTTCGAACTCTCTGAATTGTGTGTGACTACGTAAAAGTAAAACGGGACAAATATCGAATAATTGTTGTTTATTTCTGCTTGTGTTATGTTTGTCTTATTCTTTTTCCGTCAAAGTCAACTTAGACAATCGTTACTTTGTTTCTGGACACAAAAATACGCTCTCGTTTTGTCAGGCCAATGCTCTGACAGCTCTCGTTCCATCGTCTCGGTTCAATGTTTCTGTCGTCTGTGAGTGTGAATTTTACTGCTTAGTATAACCGGTCATCCTATGAAAGACAGAGCTATCATATAACGCCTTCCCCCGCCGGAAACAAATCGATACAAATTAGTTTTGGTGGGGAAATGAATATACAAAACTAAATATCCGAATCTATGATTAGATTCAAAGCGAAATAATTAATTTACATAAAAGGGGGAATTATACAGTGATGTGTATAACTAAAGGACGGAGATATATCATGTAGTTATATTTTGAGATCGTGTATAACATATTTCTTAAAAACAACTCAAAATAATACACAGGCAAACACAACACCGAAAAAAAAGAAGCTCCAGCTCTCGTTTAAACGAAAACTGCGAAACAGCGACACAGTGTGCTTTGGAGTAGTGTAACCGAATCAGTAACATGAAACCGAAACAGTTACCCACACTCCAGGAGGGTTGAATGAGAGTATAAGAGTTACCGAACACTCCCACGAACCCAAAAACACACGAGGTTGAAAAAGACAACGCACACAGAGAAAAATATATGTGATAATGTTCTAAGGAGAAGCGAACATGCCGATAAATTGAGGAATAAATAAAGCAAAACAACATGGTGTTAATATAGATCTGTGTGTTTCAAGCTGCAGTTGGTATTTTTGTGCGTTTTCCTCTGTTCTCACAGACACGATTATTACACGTCAATATAAACGAACCACACATACACACACAAACACACACAATGACATTGATACAGCATGTGAAAATAAAACTCAAATCTCTCTCTCTTTCTCTCTCTCTCTATCCCAGCGGTAGCAGTGGGGTTGTGATATATTCGTATAGCATGAAAAGGAAGATGGTTGTGGTACCTTCCTCTTGCTGCTCTACAAAATCAGGACCAACTGATCAACACAATAAAGATGAGGAATTTAACACACTTTTTTTCTTTCCTTTTTCTAAACGCACGTTTTCCAAGAATTCAATCAACAGAAATCACGTACAAACAGATAAGAAAAACAGTGTCCAAATTATAGCTGTTTATAATGATGATGTTTTTTTACAGATCGGTATGACTTGGTGATGTAACACCGAACCAGCATTATTGGTATATGTCAAATAGCTCGTGTGGGATATGTGCACATGACACACACACGGATCTTCCAAAATAAACAGTAAATCTCTCACCCCCATCAACAGTATTGTACCGACACAGTCCCCATCTCTCTTTCACTCCCCCAGGGCCGGGCTTCAAGCACATACAACTCGCACCATATCAGTGTTCACAACACACGTGACTAAACATTAGTCACGTGATATACCACGTGACGTCACACATTAGACAGCCACAGCCGCTGAATCGGTATTTGTGGTCCACTCGTTGGTGCTGGTCACCAGACCCGCTGATACGATCTTGACAGGTTCCGATACCATCTCTACATCCTTGTCATGGTGGTGATGTTCTTCTAGTACCTGGCGTGGGCGTGAGGAGGTTAGGTACTAGGTAGGTATAGGATGGCAGGATGGTTGTTATAGTATTAGGGTTTGGAAATGTGGGGGAAATGTCAGATAAGTATGAAAATAAATATTTGAAAATGTCTGGAACACCCACCTCATCGTCATCATCATCCTCATCCTCCCCTAGATCCTCTTCAGAAGGAGGGGTAGGGGAATTAGGGGCTGACTGGTCCGTTCTGCAGACCTTGATGAACTTTACATTGCTCTCATCACCCAGTATTGATAACACATCGTCAACGACCTGAGGGAGGTTCTGTGTTAGGGGCGGGCTTGTCTTGTTCGAATCTGTCTCACTGCACCACATTAGAACAAGGCCAGGGTAAGACTCTTATTGGGAGAAAGTGTACTTCCAGAACCCTTCCATGCAATGTAAAACAGCAGATCGACAATTATATTTCAATTTGTTAGATTTCAATTCGTTAGATTTTCACCTTTTCCTGTTGTATCTCCTTGTCGATTACCCGGACCATGTTCCAAATTAGGACAGTCCTGGACAGGGGAGGTTCGTGCAGTTTCCATCTGGAGAACTGCAACTTGTTTACTGACAACTGGAATATCGTGTCTCGGAGCACCTGGGAGGAGAAGAGATGGGGGTAAGAGCGGGTATATTCGAGGAGATATGAGGTAAGAGCGGGTAGTCGGGAAACGAGAGGGTTTAATTTGTGCAATTAATAGTGCAGTTTGTTTGATCAAGGCGGTCTAAAAGGTGTGCATTATTTGAGATATGGAACTATATGGACTAAATGGACGTTCTTAGTTCTAGCATGCCATTGGTCATGAGTGACGTGCAGACAACTGTAATTAGTAATTACTGGCAATTCAAACTTAAATTTCTCTCACGATTAATTTGAACAAGTAAATTGTGAGAGAATTTTATAACCAAGCGCACGATCATATCTCTCTTATAATATCTTGGTATTTCTTCATCTGACAGCGAAGGGATGAGAAATGTAAGAGAAGGAGAAATTGAGAGAGAAATTGAGAGAGAGAGAGAGAGAGAGAGAGAGAGAGAGAGAGAGAGAGAGAGAGAGAGAGAGAGAGAGAGAGAGAGAGAGAGAGAAATTATCAATTAAATTGCTCACAGGAGCCAAGAAGATCAAAGCTCAGACTTGCATTAACTCTTCAAATATTTCATACGGATGAAGTGAGTTAATAATCAGAGAGAGAAAGTGAGAGGAAGAAAGTGAGATAGATATCCTAATATATATCACTATATTTCTCGCCTCCCCCCAGTGACTTCAGTCTAAGGTTGTGTACACTAAACAGTAAACGGCGAGATGCATATATTTAGGGCGTGACAGATTACACAGCTCGGTGTAATAATCAGATCACGCTATTAGTCTAGCTACTAACTTCAAATTTACCAAACTGATTACAAAACTAGGATGTACAGTCGGACCCCGATTTACCGGGATGCTCGGGGGAAAGGGTTTTGCCCGGTAAATCGGGGTTCCAGTAAATCGGGGCCCGGTAAATCGGGGTCCGACTGTACCTTGATTATTCAGTATTTACCCTGGACAGTCGACGAATTAGGATATCTTCATTTCGAGTACATCCACGATAGCCTGGCATGGTACACTCAGCAAACACAATGACAGACCCAGGTGAAGTTATTTCATAACTTGTTTAGCTGGGTTATTTTAAACCACCGCACTATTTCCGATATATAGTGTGAAATGATATTAGGCCCCATCGGAAATAGGCCCCGGATAGGAGCTGTTCGAGATATTTTTACACCCACATGGCCTGGCTAACATTGAGATGAGATGTGACATAGAAGAAGTTGTGGTATTTCACAGGGAGGTCTGCACCCCCATGAGGGTCAAGATATTCAATGTGAAATATACAAGTATACACGCCCTGAGAGGCGCCACAAGAAGGCCAACTTCACAAGATATCAACTTCAAACAATGAAAATGGGGAACTAACCTGCTCAACGCTATCTTCTATGATCCTCCGTTTTGAGCGCTGAGCAAGAGGTGACACAGACCTCTTTTGACTGGTCTTCTGCTCCTTCTCACTCGATCTCATTCTCCTCTCCTTCATTAGTTTGTCCCTATTTAATGGGAAAAGGAGGGAATTGGTTAGTTTTAGATAAAACGGCTGGGTAAACTTTATTTCTAACCATCCCCACAACACCAGGCCCATTTTCCCTAAACTATCATTCTGCGAGCGGAGGGAAAATATTGAGAAGAAAGCTAAGAAGGTAAATTTAGCCCACCAATGAATGAACAACTGCCGTGTGCACGGGGAGAAAAAACTCCTAGATGAAAAAGGCGGCTTTGTGGTAGAGAAAATGAAAAGTGTCAGAATATAACACTATTTCCAAGAATATACCTAGCACAGTCGTGTACACTCGCATTAATAAACTTCTCAGCTTTGAACATCTGCACTATAGGCGAGTGAGCAGTTGTAAGTAAGTAAGTAACTCCAAACCTTGAGTTCATAAAATTATTTTTGGAGTCATAGATGAGTGATCAATCTACTCGGATTCTCAGTCAAAAAGGGTCTGATAAAATAGCAAGGGAGTGGCGAATGTGGGAACAATGAAAAACACAACATGATGGTGGTACTTGATACAACTGCTGCACACACTGTTAGGTG